>JANIJG010025242.1:0-43274 GCA_024611175.1 Megaceryle torquata | reverse complement strand
TGTTTTGTTTTTTTTTTTTTTTTTTTTTTTTTTTTTTTTTTTGTTTTGTTTTGGTTTCTTTGTTTTTTTTTAATAATTAAAATAGAAGTAGGGTTGTCTATCCATGTCATGGTCTATCTATGGGATAATTTTTAATAGGAAATTACATTCAAAATTCTGGACATATCTGGGGTAATTATTTTCCTCTGCAGTGAAGCGATTCCATAAATAAATCTAAAAGATATTTAAAGTATCAGGACAATGTGCCAGGCCTGGTTCAGAGCACAGAGATCTTTTTGAAGAATTTAATCTACCAATGATTTTCACTGATTGACCAGAAATTTCCCTGCATAAGTAACAGTAGGGAAAATCAGGGACAATACCAGTAAAATGCTCAAATACATAATGACGGACTAGAAACTTTAGGCTGATTCTGCTCTTCAGAACCCAAACTATAACAATCTTCGTGGGAAGAGGTGGAAGGAAGGGAAAGAGAACAAGCTTTAATTCAGAAGAGTCTGTCATGGATAATTTCACTAAATTGTATTTAGGGTCTTTATAACATCAGTAGGATCCTTCTCTCCTTCCTGTCCTCCTAGCACAGAAGCACACAGATACAAACCCTGAAAAAAAGCACCAAACAAAACCAAATGTCCCCACCTACTCTGAGACTCTTAAGCAAATGGACATTGTTGTTTGCTGACCTGATCGCAAGGACCTTTTGCATATTAAAGATGCCACATAGCTTGACAGTTAGGTCCAGGGAAGGGACAGGAAGTTCTTATTTAACTTACTCATAGAACAGAAGTCTGTGAACAAACATGAAAACAAACAATAGACAATAAGTAGAGAATTCCTGGAATCAGTGCAGAAAAAACAACTCATGAAATACAATGAATATACTTCAAAAAGATTGTGACCCCAGAAGGTGCCTAGAATTTAAAAGGTATTATCCTGAAATACTTAATGTTTATTTCATGTATTTAACAGTTTTTCTTTTCCCTTCCATTGCTGTGGTAGCTCCCTGAGAACATTTCTAGAGATCCTCCCCTCCTCCAAGTAGGACAGTTGTCCTTCAGAGAAACTCATGAGGAAAGTTCCATTTTCAAATAGTCAGGAAAATATTATTTCAAACTTCTTATATGTAGAGACCCTTCACAGAGTGTGCCAGACATCTGTTTCATTTCCTCAGGCTGCAGGTGCTACTGCTCTGACTTCACTCATTCACTGTACAGGATGCCTGTTCAAGACAGGTATGTGGAGAAGTCATTGCTCCTGGAATTGCAGTAGAAAACTGCAGTCCCCAAAATTTTGTATCCACAGATTTGCCAAAATTTACATCTGATGAGCTAGCTGACTGTTCACCAGGGAACTGCCATTAATACGGTAAACTGTGCAGCCAGCCTGAAATGACTTCTCAAGAAAATGAAGAGTTGTATTTCAGATGGCATAATATTCAGCAACATGTATTTTCTGGGAAACAAATGACAGGGAAAATGTGTGGAAAGGCTAGTAAGGTTGACAATACGGAAAACAATGGTGAAAATAGCAAGAGAGGTGATGCATATCCAAGGTCCAAAAGACAATCAGTGCTTCTTAAAAACCTGTACTACCTCCCTCCCTTCTATTACAGAACTTTGTTTCCTAAATTTGGTGCAGCATTATTTGATATGTAACAATAATGCAATTTACTGATACTTCTCAGTACCTGTCTGCTCAATAGAGATTTACAGAAGATGAAGCTAAAAATCTCACCAGGGAAAAATTATTTGTGTTTGTGAATAGTAACATTCAGAGTTCAGAAACTGAATGTGAAAAAGAAATACACACTTTTTTCAGGTCCCTGTTTCTGTGGTTACTATTAGCAAGGGTCCTCTGAGAATAACTCATTGAATTAGAATGATGAATGTTCACTTATTAAGAAAACTATAGGATTTTATTATTAAGGCAATATATTCATGCTGCTGCAGATACAGAAGTGTGTTTCAAAACTGGCTTATTAGTCATCTTTTAAAAGGTTTAAAGTTAACATGTACATGATTAAACTAAAGCAAAAACTTGCTTAGTGACAAACTTTATTCTAAAAGCTTCTAACTGGGAACTCATTGATTTGATTATGTGAGGGAAAAAAACCCCAACATACATATTAATATTGAAAAATAAAAAAGAAGTCAGAGATGAGTAGCTTCTTTTTCCCTCCTTTTGCTATCTCCAGAGTTTTGCATATCTAAATAATATCACTACTAGCCCGATAAATCCAGTATGAAAAATGTTTAAAGCACTAAACAACTATGTTAAGCACTAGTTTGCATGCACTGGCTATGACTGGGGAGACTGAGCTATTAAAAATTATGAGGGAAGTGGGTATAATTTGTACATGGCACATCTAAATCCCTAATCAATGGTCATGAGCAGGGATTTAGGTGTTTAAAGTACTGAAAACTGCAATCAAATTTTTAATCCATGGTTAATCTTAAATATTACATCTGCAAACCCATAGTTCTAATTTAAACTTAAATTGAAAATAAATGTTTTCATCAGTTTGTGACACAGCATAACACTCAATATTCAGTACCCTAAGCATCTAGTCTAGCCAGATACTGTAGAAATGAATTGTTTAAAATCAACTTAATAATTAGGAAGGCAGTTATATGTATGCCATACTGTGGAAAGACTTCCAGTAATAGTAATGGGGTTTTTAACAGAGTGAATTATTAATATGTACCAAAAATTATACACTTAGGTTATAGACAGTAAAGGCAAACAAAGGCAAAACTGCCTCACAGTTTAACTGTGATTTCTAAAGGTTCACATGACCCACTGGATACCACTGAGCACAGAATGGCAGATTATAGCAGGATCATGCCATAGATCTGAGAGCCTCAGGTTCTGTGAGTGCGGTGCGACGCAGTCTTTGCTGCTACATATACTCTGCATAATTAGAACCAATAACAATTACAAGATCTGGGATGGACTGTTTTCAGAAAGACTCAATCTCACTGGACGTCAATAGAAAGTTCCTAAGAACTTCCACATGAAGGACAGGGGAAAGTTCTGATCTTCACTGACTTGACAAAGTGGTAAGATACACACCACCTATCTGGAGATTATCAATGCTGTGTTGAATCAGTAGCACCAGATATCAGCAATGAATCCAAATGCATACACACATACCTTTTGTGTACGTATAAATATACTGTATATATGTGATGGGTTGACCTTGGCTGGACACCAAATGCCCACCAAAGCTGCTCTACCACTCTCCTCTTTAGCTGGACACCAGAGAAAAAGTATAACAAAAGGCTTGTGGATTGAGATAAGGACAGGAAGCAATCACGCACCAATTACAGGTAAAACAGACTTGACTTGGGGGAAAAAAAAAAAAAGTATTTCCCTGTCAAATCTTGAGTAGGATAATGGGAAATAAAACCAAATCTTAAACACATTCCCCCCGCCTTCTTCACAATAAGAATATTCCTAAGACAGAGAAGTAGTAAGCAAGTTCTTTCAAGTGTGCAAATGTAACCTGACAAACACAGGTTTTCAGTTCAAGAAAGGAATATGGACTAGAAGAATATTCAGTAGATGCTCAGATTCAAAAGCAAGGACAGCAGCTACAGAACTGGGAAGGAAATGTTCCTGGAGCTTATGTGTTGAATTAGCTCTGACACTGGAGAAGTAGATCACCACCATGAAAATTATTTGAGCATGGGAGAACAAAACCAGCATTAACTATGAAAATGCCCTAGGACTTCATGTCGTCCAAGACTGTCAAGATGATTTTAGTTACGAAATTAGCTTTAGGACATGAGTAATAAGGAAGTAGCATTTTTAGAATAAGAAAATGCCTTTGGTCAGTATAGACAGATCATCTGTCTTTTTAATGCTTTATTAAAAACTTTATCCTCCTTAAGTCATTACTGCCAATTAATGTCAATTAACATAAATTTAATCAGCCTTCTTCTGCTCTCAGTACAATGCCATAAAAACAATGCAATTCTAGTAATTTCAGTGTGATTTATATCAACATAAATGAGGCAAGAATGAGCCTTAATAGGTGCACATTTAAGTGTATGTTCTTAAACTACCATTTCTAACATGCCCCAACACAGGTAACAAAATTCCTATAGGGCACATTTGTGATCATAAGCTAGTCTCTTACTTTAAGTTAGTCCAAATGATTAGCTTTCAAGCAGAGCCTTGCAGGCAACTCTAAAGAGGATAATATACAGTAGCTTTAATTATGAGTAAACTAAATATAGAATTGCATTAGTAATTCCGAAAACAACAGTTTGGTTGAACTATCCAATCATGTCTCATAAAATGAAACAAAAAAGAAATCAGCAAGAATATTACAATAGTGGTGGTGGCATGGCAAGCATCACCTAACTGGGGATTTGGAAAATGAGGTTCTTACAAAGTAAATAACCTAGAAATCTAAAATTTTTATACATTTAAATGAGAAAAAAACAAACCAAAAACAAACCCCAAACATTTCAAAACCTTAGCAATAATCTGCTTTCAAGACAAATACATTTACTTTACAAATTTAAGAGGGGGTGTAAAGAGAAGACCTTTGTGTTTTAAACACAGATGTTAGTAAATCTTAGTTCAGTCAAAATTCATCCTTGTATTTTTCATGTAGTCCTTAGTATACCACAATGTGTCTCTGAAAAAACCTTGGTCTTCAGTCCATAAAAAAGGAGAACAATGTGACAGGAATGACAGAAACTGTTGGATGAATCAGAAGGACAGAAAATTTATCCAAGGAAATGAAAGTCAAAAGTTATGATAAGGAATCAAACTCTGAAAATATTATAGGCCTGCATAAAATGTAGTATAGAATTAGGATACTATCAACAAAAATCTAGTCCTACATGTGCTTCATTAAATGATACCAATCTGTGAAAATGGTAGCTTAAAGGTGCCAGAGAATTAGCAACATAAAGACAAATATGAAAAAAAAAAAAAAAAACAAATATAAAGAGAATGTATTTAAAAGAAAGATAAACTACAAAAACATACAAAGAAAGCAAAGGTTGCAACATCAAGGAATTAAAAATTAGGAAAAGCAAGGACAGAAGTGACATTACTGATTTACTGTTTCTGAAAAGGCATTTTCATACAGCTTTTTGGTTTTTATATATAGACATACATATATACACACATACAATTATATTTTTCAGGCACATGTTGAAAGATCTTTACCTGAATAAAATTACTTTTTATATGTTCTCTACATCATTTATATCAACAGCTGAAAGCTATATTATGAGCAGGATTGTATTACAAAGGTTGGTGGAATGGTTAAATAATTTGAACCCTCTCTTGCAATGCTGGTTTCTGTTCCAAGCTCTCATAAACGTGCAAGCAATGCTGGGCTAGTCAATTAATAGAAAACTTTTTTTTTTTTTTTTCACGAATTGTGCGCTTGAATGCCTGCTTTGGGAAATTTTGACGCAATCTGCAAAAGGCAGCTACAACTGAAACCAATAGGATACCTGCTTTCAGCATGCAAATTGCAAAGGACTCTGAAATTGCAAGTCAAGGTGCCCCAAGTAATTGGCATCTCCTCAAATATTCTATGCAACAGTTTCCTATGCAGCTCAGAGTTAAGAGCAGGTACAGTCACTAATGTCTTTGAAGCATCTGCATATTTTGTAAAGAATGCTAGAGAAGTGACACAAGAAAAGTAAGACTATACTTCATGTAGACTTTGTATGCAGTATTAAGTAGAATGGGACTCACTACTAAATGAAAATAGCATATGAAAAGTGACTGTGACCACATCCTTAAAAACAGGAGCCTACTGCATACTTAGAACCAAAAATGCATGAACAAGTGTCATGCTTCTAAGATTAATCAGGATCATTTGACTTTCCAGATTTGACACTTCTTTATAGAATTCTGAACATAATAACTTCCCAATAAACTGCTTCTTATCGAAACAGAAAAATTCTAAAATGAAAAAACTATCTCCTTCTTCTCTATTTTTTTCTGTTAGCAATTTGAAGGGTCAGGGCCTTTCAACCAAGAGACTAGACAATTATTACAGTGATAGACAGTAACAACAGCCAGGAACACACCATCTGTCAGCAGAGGAGACACACACTCTTTTCCTATTGAAAATATAAGGTATTTGCTGCACTGTCAAGATTCAGTAATTCTTGAATTAATCCTAGGCTATGAAGAGGACTAAGTAATTTTTTTAAGTCACCACCACCTCAGACAACTGAGGAGATGGGAGAAGTGAGAAGTTTTAGGATACTTGCAAAAATCCTGGACTCCTGCCATCAGTCTTCCTTAATAAAATACTTAATAAATTGAAGAAAAGGTGTTGAAAAGATTCTGGAGAAATTTCTGTCTTGATGGCACTACACTTTAGTGGAAAACAGAAATACTTTAAACAGGGTTTCACTGAATCTATAGTTCAGGTACTCATCACTCCTTTTCTTCTTCAGGGACCAGGCTGTCCAAAGAGATTTATCTGTAACAGTTACAGTAGAAAAGATTCAAAGGTAAGTGTACCTTCTTCACTGGAAGTACTACTAATCCTAGCTACAATCACCAAATTTTATAAAGAGCTTGACTCCCATTTACAAGCTTAAACAAAATAGCCAGATGACCAGAATTAGATAGTATTCATCAATTTTTATGGGGCTGCCATTCTCAAATATTTGACAGTGAGTGTCTTGAGGTGATGAAATTCTATTCTTGGCTGCATAAATCTATGAAGAAACTAAATTAATTTAAATTTACACAGCTGTAACAGAGTGAAGAGAAGCAAGATTACAGCCTTTCAAAGAAATAATTAAATTAAATACAATCTGAGACTGGCATCTGAATAGCACATCAAAGAAAGGCATTATTTAGCAACACTAAAGGGGAAAGTATTAGATGGTTAAGAGAAGACTAGACACTCAGAAGAGATAGCTAAGTTACAAAAAAACAGTTGACAGTCTAACAAATATTCAGGATCTAGCTTCACATCGTTAGGTGTTGCTAATTGATTTTCTTTTTGTTCCATTGTGAATTGAAAAAGACAAAATATGCTCATTGATTTACTGATAGTTTAGTATTAATCAAGCCTTCCTACATATAATAAACTAAACAATCTCCCTCTGGGTAAGCAACAAGAAAAGAAAAATTAAAATAAAGAAAAATAGAAAAACACCATTCAAGTGGGGTTAACAGAAATAAGGAAGAGTCATTGAGATTATCTCACCATACAAAACCTACCTAGTATTTGCTTTATTCAGGAAAGTATGCAAGCTAAGGCTCTCAGGGGTGTATTGAAGATTTCTGAAGATCCTTCTACTTGGTTGTCACAATAGTAGAAGTCAGTCCCTTTATTTATTCAAAATTGAGTATTTTTGTTGTCTCAGATTTCAGCAGTCTACAATGATATGTGCTGCTTCCATCTCCCCCAGAATAAAGTACTCTTTACTAGTATTGGACTTGTTTTTAAGGCTATTTTACTGAGATGTTTCCTTTGTAAGGGACTCAGGAATCATAAAACTAACTTCTTCAGTCCTTTTGCTTTATTACTTTTTCCCATTTTAATTTACTAAACATTACTAAATGCATAACTACTAAATTTTAAGATGATTACAAGACAATGATATTCTAAAATTATTTTTTGATCATTTCACTCTTCTCCCAAGTAATTAGTGATAGGATAAAAGGAAATGGGCTTAAGTTGTGCCAGAAGAGGTTTAGATTGGACATTAGGAAAAGTTTCTGTACTGAAAGAGTGGTAAGGTATTTGAACAGACTGCCCAGGGCAGGGGGGTGGAGTCACCATCCCTGGAGATGTTAAAAAAAACAGGTAGATGTGGCATTTCAGGACATGGTTTGGTTGTCATGATAATGTTGGGTAGACAGTTGGACTTGGTGTTCTTGGATGTCTTTTCCAACCTTAATGATTCTGTGTTTCTGTTCTGTTAAAATTGGTTAACTTGGGGTTTAAAATGCAGGAGGATACACATTTAACTCTTCAGTATCTGATCTAAAACATGTCCATAAAAATGTTAAGTATATAATAATAAAATAACAGGGTTTTTTATTTTCTTTTCTTCTAAGTCTGAACATCAAGCATTTTTTTATTAATTCATATAATTGATCTCAGAAAGCTCACCACATGCTTCTAAATAAGTTCTTGGAATATTGGGGAAGAATAAAAAGCCTGACAGTCTTTTTTTGAGTCTTAAACAAGCATCAGCTCAACAGTGAAATTTCCAAGTGGAAACATATTTATTGCCTTCATTTTCTGTGGCCTTGGAAGCTGCATAGTTTATGAATGTTTCACAGAGCAATCAGAGTATTTTTTGGAATATAGTTGATAGCATTATTAACAAGCTAACTAGGTCTGTTTTCTGTACCTACTGAGAAATTGATCTGTAGTAGAGTCATGACTGTAACCAATTTCTTATGGTTAACAACTAATCCTGAATGAATCAGAACAACACAGCCCACTACATTCCTAACTATACATATGTACATACATTTAAATAGATCTAGATGTAGCCCATATTTTCAGTGCATTAAAATGGGGGAAGACACAGTGTGGAGTGATGCTAGAACTGTACATGAGCCCTGCTCACAAGTTAGGATGGTTGGTTTAGAACACCTGAAGTGTTTCTCCTTTTATGGCCTCTAATTCTCACATCATTTTTTATTAAATATGCAGCTCTGTCAAGCCTGTGACCTGTAACTCAGGTGGACATGTTATAAAAATCACAGCCAAGAAGTCCTGATTTCATCCTATCTGAAGACAACAAATATGGGGATGTTAGTCTGCCTTACAGAATGTTTCTGAATTGGATAAACATCATTACTGCATGCCAGAGAACATCGTGGTTTACTACCACAGAAGAAAACAAAAATGGAAAAAATACCCTAAGTATTCTTATTAGACACTCTTATAAGCATGGCTTTAAGATTACAGCCATATTAAAAAAAAAAAAAAACAAATGAAAACAAAACCAAAAAAAACCCATCCAGGTTCACTCTTTTCTCTGCACCTGGCTTATGAAAGTGTTTACTTTGTTTTTTTTTCTTTATTTTATTTATGTATATCCCATTCTCCCTGTTTCTGTGATAAAACTTTTATAACCAATACATTATAAATCACATTTATGTATAATTTATTATTTTAAATACATATTTTATCTCTTCGCTTTTTAAACAGTGAACTACTTTAGCTTTGCCCCTTTAAGGTCTTAGGAGTTTGAAAAATTCATGAATAAAGCATGCTTCAAGATGCATTTACATTTTTATAGCATGTGCTGTAACCATATAGATTTTGATTTCTCGACATACACTTTTAGGTCAACATGATTGTTTTAAGAATAACCCTGACAGAAATCTCTGAGACTTCACAAGCATACTTGTACATTACTTCCCAGCACCTTGGATACATCCCCAGCATACCTGCCCTTTTTTTTTTTTTTTTTAGTCAGAAAATTATAATGTTATCTAAATGCACATGTACATCTATACCAGTACCTGTTGGATACCTCCTGTACTGATTTCTATATTAGAGCCAGGTGAGGTTTAGGTATTTTGAAACACAGAAGTTTTAATTCTACTACAGAATAATTCAGAATTGTTCTGGAGATAGATTAGTTTATCAAGTAGGTTTATTTCATTCCTACAGTTAAAAGGCCACATTATAATTTCAGTCATTACAAAATGAAAGACTTTTTTTTTAATTTCAGAATTATCTGGACTTACACAGATGCATTTTAGATTAAAATTTGATGATATTATCTTACATCTTCCGAACACCCCTCAGAGCAAAAGGCAGGTGGTCTACTGAAATTAATCTGCCCTGGGAAAAATGACATACAACCTTTTTCAATAAAAACAAAGCCCTACAGGCACTGGTTTGATTCAAATTCCTTTCAACTTTCCTAAAAGCATAGTGTTGTCCAGGTTATTCTGGAACTCAACTAGGTCTTTCTCCTCAGGACTGAAGTTTTTCATCCATGAAACTTAATCTTACAATCTTCTTACGTTTCTATCTTTTTTTCCCCCTCCAAAAAATTGAAAGTATATATAGAACAGAAAATGTATTCTGCAGATAATTACAAGTTTATGGAAAACTCTGGTAGTAATGTGAAGAGACAAAGATGAGGCAATAATTTATTATTAATTACAAGAAATGCCCAACCTTTATACTGATATTTTGTCAACACTCTACAAAGAAGCAAGTACTGTATCCTTCTCTGACAAATTACATCTGAACAATAAATGGCAAGTTCTGACAAAAAAAAAAAAAAAAGAGGGCATAAAGAATTAATGTATCACAGTGTATAGAATAAATATTGGAGAGGTTTTTGAATGTTTTGCAATACTCCCACATAATTAGGGATCTCACTATTGCCATAAGATACAATGTCTTACTCTGTCTTTGCAAAAAGAAAATAAAAACATATTTTAAAGCCTTTATTCTCCTACAGAGAAGCTTACATGTGTTCATTTAACCAGTGCTTAAATAATACATGTTTTCTCATATTTTTTAGCTGAAGCATCAAATGACTAACACAATCCATTTTGATGAGTCACTGCACAATGTGTGAGCTGGCAAGTGTGAAAACATTCCCAGAAGTAAAATTACAACTTGCATTCTCAGGGGCAAGTGTTTTGCAACCAATAAGTATCTTGGGTACTGAAAAAAAAACCCCACACCAAACTCTTTATAGCTCATATAAACTCTATTCACATCCTCAAAATACCTTCCAATCAGCCAAAAGTATTTGGCACACATTTGCAGCCTTCATGCACAAGAAGGGATCAAAATAATCTCTGACTGGAATCATATGGCTAAATCACCGAGTTCATTCGTCACAAGCTTTCTGAAAAAGGGGCAGTGACCAACAGCAAAGCTGGGTTGGTGTGTCATTGCATGCACCAAATACACAAAAATACTTGAGAAATTCCAAGGTTCATAGCTGGGCAACAGAGATTTTGGTAATAGCTTTATTTTTTCCTCAAGCTCTGGTTCAGGAATAAACCACTTTATTCACATTCTGGCACTGCCCTACCTTTGAAATTGTCTGCAGTATTATATAATATTTTTTCTTCATCCTTCTCTTCCTTTTTATGGTAAGAGTATTATCTAGTGTGAACAGAGATCTCAAGAAGATCACCTGTATCCTTCAACTCATTCTTTTCACCGACATTCCCCTCCAGTCAGAAATTAGATTTGTCTCTCCTGTTTTCTCCCCACTTTTCTTTCCTTCTCACTTTCCTTCACAGCTAGTGAAAAGAAAGCAGAAAAGTTCAATGAGGATTCAACATCGGAAAAGGAAAGTAGGTTGGAGTGGTAGCCAATTATAAAATTATCCAAAGAACCCAAATATTCCTAAACACAGAAGGTCATCATAGCTACAGGGGATTAAAAAAAAAAAAAAAAAAAAGCAGCTTGCACATCAAGCCATGAAAGTGACCACTGAGGTTTTCTTTTCAGTCTTGTCACCTGAAAGAGAAAATAATTCCCTTTATTTTGCTGAACAGACAGGAAGCAAACAGCACATGCCATTGCTGCCTGAACCACAAAATCAAAACTGACATATCTTAGAGGAGGAAGCTACTATTATAAAGCCAAGCACGACTGCTAATGCTACCTTGACTTCCTCAGCTCATACCTGCTGCTGAACAGCCCCTGAGGCCCAAGTGACATTACTCTGGATTCTAAGACAAGCTAAGAAAGGGAATGATAATTTTGTCATTAAAAAAAAAAAAAAAAAAAAAGGAAAAAAAAAGGAGACAGATAAAGAAAACAAACAACCAATATAGGTATTGCAAAGAGATAAAAAAAAAAAAAAAAAAAAAGGCAGAAAAAAGGAGACTGATACAGAAGACTAGCCACCATTGTAGGTTTTGCAATGTGATAAAAAAGCAGAAGAAGGGAACTGTGTTAAAAATCAGAATGCCTCCTGAAAATAGCAACAATATTATTCATGACAGTTAAATAAACAAAGAAAATTGTGGCAGAAAGATCAGGTATGAAGAAAAAATGTTAAATATAATAGTGGTTCCTGATAGCTTTTCCCTTTTAAATTTGTCATAATAATAATAATAATTATTGAAAGATGTCTTTCTGCACAGAAGTAAAACAACCTGCAAACTTAAATCCTTTTCCAACTTCCCGTAAAGCACTTCAACAATTCCACTAATTGAAAAGGGCATTTTGTGGACATATTCTGTGGCTATATGTAAGTATATATATAAACATACACACATCCACACATAGAGTAGTGTATGCACATGGGTGCATATACACATATAGCAAAAGAATCTATTAATTACAGCAGCCCCCACTTTAGAATGGAAAGACTGATTAAGAAGTCTGGATGTTTTAAGAAAAAAAAAAGAAATGGTATATAATAATTCATGCTTTTAATGCTTACCCTCTATTATAACGGAGTGATTTGAGGAAGAACAAACACTTCTCCAAAGTTTGTGTGTTTATACAAGTATTCTAAATCTCTTATGCTCTACCTGGGTTAGTTTTAGATTAAAAATCCAAGCTGGCCACCTAACTGTAACTTGCAATATATCACTGTGAAAGAGAAGCATGAAAAGCACAGCCACACAAGTTAAGATTGGCATGTTTAGACTTCCTCTTGCTCTCAAGGGTTCGAGGAACAGACCTGAAGCATTAATATTCTGTCTGTGAATGTGCAAAGCTCAGTTTTTGCTGAATTCACAGAATTAACTCAGTAACTTTAAAGCAGAGTCCAAAGCTTCTCATATAGCTTCAAGTCCGCGTAGGTCTGTCAATTTACATCACTAGAGGAGGTGCTACTCAGTTTACAGAAGCTCAGACCAAACTGCTTTATTACAATTTGCAAACTGAAAACAGAAGTTAAATTTTACAAAATATAATAGTCCAATTCTACAAATACAAGACTTGAAAGAGAATTCAACACTGTTTATTATGTACTTGGTTAAATTCAGAAATGATGAACAACATAAAAAACCCCCAGACAGCCCTCTGTCTTTAAAATAGCACAAACACACTAGGAGCTCATTTTTACTCAGGTATTCCTGGTTTGCAAAACTAGGGGGAAAAAAAATGGGCATGCGATGTGAACATTTGTTGCTCGAAGTGAACTGTGAGAAGTTTGAGTTCTTCATTGTACGGAACTTTATTTGGTAACAGAGAATGGACTTTTGGACTTGTTTGCTTTTCCCATTTGGATTGAAGCTATATATCTGGAGAACTCTGTCTTCATATACTTTATGTTTTTCTAGGTGTACTTTGAAATGGAGAGTCAGAGAGTTTATATACTTTCTTTCTGGATTTGGGTGTTTTGGGTATTTTTCAGAGGAAACTGGCTGCTTTCCACCGTTAGCCTGTCTCAGTACTACTACTATCAGATAAAAATTTGATGAGTTACAGAAATTGAAAGTATTATAAGACAGCAGCTGTGGTCTGGGAAGGTTACACCAATGTAGGGATGAAGATGCAGAAGGTATACTGAAGTCCTTTCTGCTGTCCTTTTCCTTGACTGAGTAAACTCAGTCTGAAAGTTGAAAGCTGAAAATGCAACATTTATTATGGCAGGAAAATAGGATGTTATGTATATATAATTTTTATGTCATTATTTTGTGATTAGCATAGATTGGGTTGTAGTTGTTATTCCTATTATCTATTTATTCACCTAGAAGGTAGGATAGAAAATGATACTGCATATGTACTGTTTCCCATAGTTTTCCGTTTATGACATTTCAAATAAGTTACATTGGTTTGTTTTTTTAATTGATATTCACTTTGGCTGTAGTAATGCCTTACTATATTAAAAAGCAAACCCAGACTCACAACGGCACGTAAGAAGGCTCCTCATGATCACAATTAAAAGTTAATTTCTTCTAGAATTCACTCAGACTGTCTTTGAAGTCCAGCAGTACCAAATTGCCATTTTAATTTACTGAAAAAAAACCAACCAACCAACCAAAAAAAAAACCCAAAACCAACCAACCAAAAAGCCTTACTGTGAAGTAAAAATAGTTGTTCCCACTAGGAAAAAATATTGCTTGACTTTGACTATACTCAAAGGAAGTAATCTTTCCAATAACCAGCCCCACAATTTACAGAAGCTTATTAGCCCTCATAAAAAGTCACTAACATTTATAGATAAACTCTAAAGAAAGAAACCAATGTGCACATATAATAAAAGAAAAAGAATGAATCCTTGTATTTCTACATAAAAATCCTTCTCACACCAATGGAAGTTTGCAGAAGAGAAGAATATTCAACGTACGAGCGACAGACACCAAAGAATGTTCAGAAAAGTACGTAATTTCAGGAGGATCAAAAGACTAATGTCTTCCTTAAGCTACAACCAATTTTGAAAAACAGAAGGTATTATTTATTGCCAGAATTAAAAGTTATGGATCCACCCTTCCAGCTCCTCCTGGAGAGGATTTGGCCACTGAAGCAGGGCCATCCTGGCCTCAGGTCAGTACACTGTAGGCAGAGTAGGAAAACTCCATGGTAACGGGTGGAGGAAGACATTTATGGAAAGAGCTGTGAGAAGCTGGGACTCATCCCCTTGCTCTGGGAACTGCCTTTCAGCCCCCACCATTGTTCCTAGCCTGGCCCTGGGCCTCAGTGAACCAGGCACCACCTCAACCCCATCCCAGAGGCTGCTTTCCCAGCTGGACCCAGGACCTGTGACAACACCTGGCAATGGCTGGGCTGTGGCTGACCCCAGTTACTGTACTCAGCCCAGCATGACTCTCCTTGCTTGAGGCTGTGGGATGAGTCTGATCAGAAAGGAGGGCACTGCACTCCCCCCTAGCCCTCTAAACCTCATCAGATCATTCCCAGAGAGGTTCCACGCTGGAAGGTATGTCTGAGGTAGAGCTCCCCTTCTCACGTGGGTCCAGACCTGAACAAAAGCAACAGAATTTCCCATTATCTGTGCTGATAGTCAGTTGTGGTCAAGACCACAGTTCACAATACAGTATGGCTAACCACATTTTGATTAGAATGGAAGCTCGGCAGAGGGAAGATCAATGTAATAGTAGTCAATAGCATTAAACATAGCAGAGAGGTCTATCTGAAGAAGTAGGGATGAGATTGACTCTCTTGTCTAAGGACAGAAGAAAATAATTCAGTAAAGCAACAGGTTTTGCTTCAGTATTGTACTCCAGCTTGAGCAGGCCCTGGGGTACTGTCAAATGATGGATGGTCCTGGTGGCTGCCTCAATAAAATACATAAAATACAGTAAGTAAACTAGGGCAGCAGTGAGAGAAGAAACACACCGAGGCACTTGCCTTCCTGAGGAATGAATTGAGGAAAAAATAAAAAAGGAAAGATTCCAGTTTATATTTTCAGCCAAGTGTTTTCTTTGTTTACCTTGAATAACCTCTTTTAAGATAGATTTGAGTGCTCAGGAAAGTGCAGTCAGACAATCAAGGAAACTGAAGTCTTTTATGTACACATCCTGGGATACAAAATTATTTCTGGGTTGGTGAACTGCTGCAGTACTGGTCTGTGAAAGGGAAGATTAAGAATCTGAAATCAAAGAGAATCTTTCATGATTCTGTATGTGCCATAGTTGTTAGCACTTCAGAAAGATGAGAGTAAGTTTACTATCATTTTTTCCAGCATACAGCTACCAGCATAGCAGTTATTTTAAAATTTATCCTAATGTCTCTGCCAAGATTCTTTCAGGCCTGGCATACTATGATATCTATGCTACATCATTGCTAAGACTCTATAGTGGTTAGGCTGCCAGTCATGCCTAATTCTGCACTTGGAGAGGGGCTGTGCTATGGATAAGTATACATTAGGAAGTCAAATGATGTAAAAAAAATTCACTTTACTCCTGACAGAAACCAGATTCAAAAACAGTTCTGCATGTAATCTTTAGAGAATTAATTCCTTCCTGGTAAAATTATGATGGTATAAAGCAAATTGTATTGATTTGTGTTTCAGGTCAGCTTGAAGCTCTGTTTCAGTTATATAATATTTTTAAACTCTGCTATGTGTGGGATTAAATTTATATTCTGTAGTAGAAATTAATTTAAAATAATTTAAAACAACATATCTTGGAGGTTTTATGATTATAGCTGCTAGTCCTTTCAGAAGACAGGCTTGATATACCAGCGACCTTTGAAACCAGTGGCTTAGGCAAACCATCATAGCTCAGAAATTATTAGTGATCTGCCTATCTACAGACAGCTAATCAGCAGTTTGCAAGGTACAAATGCCCTTCTCAAATTGCATTTTTTCCCCCCTTTTCTGCCCAACATATCCCTTTTTGCTACAGTAATTAATTTCTACTGTAAAGGACTACTAGGTACTGCTTTAGGTGAACAACTCAATTCACCTAGGCTCTGACTTGGAGCAGGCCATCCGTGACGACACTAATAAATTGTGCATGAAATTGATTTAATCTATATTTGAGACATAATTTGTCCTGCAGAACGTTATGTGTGCAGTTCACTCAAGTTTTTATTTCATTTGCTATTCTGTGGCCTGCTTTGGCGTATATTTACTACAGTAATTTCATTTTTCTCATCAGAAAAACATGCCACCCAATTTCTTCTGAGATTGTTTTTCCATTCACTTTTATTTTCACTTAGAACAACACAAATGCCTGAATTGAGATGTCCTTTATGAATTGAGATGTCCTTTATGATGCTTTCCATTTCAACCACTCTAAGCCCTGAAGTCCTCTACTTAAAGTTTTGCTCCATCCATAAAACATACCCAGAAGGGTGCTCTGTTCATCTCAAAATTTATCGTTGTCAACAAGAAGATCCCTATCAACTCTGGATTTCTCTGACACTGTATACTTAGTTCCATACTAAGTCCTCACACAAAAACATGAGACACATCCTGCAGAGATCACAGCGTTTTCATCGTTCATGTGTTCCAGTAATGTGGACTGATAAAGTATGAACCCTGTGTAACACATACATCTCATGACAATGGTTCTTGTGCTCTATTGCTGCTCTCAACAGTGACTGTAAAGTAAATTCTCCTGCTACCAAGTGTGTAATAACTGTCTTTGTAAATGGAGTCACTGACATTAATTTCACAAAATGGTTGTTAGTTTAAGCATGATATTAAATTTAATATGAAGATTTTGTACTCTGCTAATCCTGAAATTTCAAAAATATTTAAAATGCATACATACACACACACACACATATATATATAAATACTTTTAAAAAGTAGATAGCTAACTTCTACTAATGTGGACAGGAAGGAATCCACACATTTGACTAAAGAAGCTGTGAAACAATCCAATGCTACGTAACAGAAATCAGAAAATAGAGCAAATCAGAAGTTCCAGAAAATTCACACATCATACAGATAACATGGTAATAAAGGAAAAAAAAAAAACAAACTTCCACAATAGGAAAGGATGGCTACAATTTCAAAGCCTTTGTTACACAAAAAAGGCTATTACAACTCCAGACCACTCTTTCTAATTAATGCTTATTCTTTTGAGAGTACAATGAAATTTCAATGGGATGTATTTTCTTTTGAAGCCCAGTTCTTAAAACATCAACTCTGAGCCTTGTATAACATGAACTTCAACACAATACAGCTGTTTCAACATGTTCATGGCAGACTATCTTCTAAAGCCTTGTAGTTCCTCACAGCTCTTACTTGCAGGCAATTTAGTAGCTTCTGGAAAAGGCTGAGCCATATATTAAGGAATATAGGAAACCTAGGACAACTATTACCTTGACTATTTTATATATGAAGGCATAGAGAGAGACCTAGTTAAATGCACTGTTCAGTTACATTCAATACATTAAAGATCAGTTTTGGTGAAGCTACCAATAAATAAATAAAGAATAACTGTTTGGATGCTTTTGCTCTTATATGTCTGGCTGAAATCTACTTTAAGATTTAGTCAAAGTATACACATATTAAAATCAGCAAACCTGCTCCACTGTAGGCTCCTCTCTCTCCACAGGTCCTTCCAGAATCCTGTTCAGGATGGGCTTCCTATCAGGTCACAGCCTCTTTGAGGCATATCTACCTGCTCCACCCTAGGATCCATTATTGGCTGCAGGTGGATATATGCTCCATCATTAACCTCCATGGGCTGTAGGGGTATCTCTGCTCTAGTGCCTGGAGCATATCCTCCCTCTCCTTCACTGACTTGGGTACCTGCAGAGCTGTTTCTCTCACACAGACTCACTCCTCTCATCAGCTACAATTTGTTGTGCATGTTTTTTCCTCCCTCTTTGTAAATATGTTATGACAGAGATGCTACCACCATCACTGATGGGCTAGGCCTTGGCCATGGGCAGGTCCATTTTGGAGCCAGCTGGCATTGTTTGTATTTTACTTCAGGGAAGCTTCCAGCAGCTTTTCACAGAAGCCATTCCTGTAATTCTCCCACTATCACATATTTAAGAATTAGCATTAAAATCCACATTCATCACACAAAGTTCACCAACTTCATTCGTATCCACAAAAATAATTCTCCACACAAAGTCAAAATCATACCATCACAATATCGAACAAAAGTCAACAATTTAGACACAGCCCACCTTTTGTCCCTTTACTGTAATTACAACATAAATTTCCCACAGTTGTTCTGCTCTTCATTCTCTGATTTTATTCAGTCCATGGTTTGCCTCAGTTGCTATCCTTACCTCAAATTTTTCATACCCCACATTGTGTGCCAAATAGGACTGTGGTGGTTTGACCTTAGCCAGATGCCAGGTACCCATCAAGCTGCTCTACTACTCCCCTCCTTAGCAGTCTGAGGGGCAGGAGAAAATAAGATGGAAAAAAACTTGTGGGTCAAGATAAAGGCAGCTTAATAAATCAGAAGGCAAGGCCACACATAGAAGCAAAGGAAAATAAAAGATTTATTCTTTACTTCTCATCAGCAGGTGAAGTCCAGTCACTTCCTGGGACATAGAACTTCAGTATGTGTAGCGGATTCTCTGTAAGAAAGAACATCATAAGAACAAATACCACACCCTCACACATCCCCCTGCTTTCTCTTTGCTTTTATTGCTGAGCAGATGCCATATGATATGTAATATGCTTTTGATCAGTTTGGGTCAGCTGACCTGACTGTGTCCCCTCCCAAGATCTTGCTTACCCCCAGCCTCCTGGAGAGGGGAGAATGTTGGATTGAGAGCCTTGATGCTGTGTGACCAGTAGAGCACAGGAGTTCTGAAGGCATGCATTAAATAACATCTGATATTTATTTGCAAATGATTCTCATAAGTTAGTTCATCCATGTAGCAAATTCTGATGCACTAACTTTAAAGTTCCCCATGAATGCATTTTTAAAATCTGAAGTGAAATTTCATACCAAAAAAGTACTTTTACTTAGAGTATGAGAAAGTTTCTATTTCTTCTAAAATAAAACTCTTTCCCTATTCTTCTAAAATAAAACTCTTTCCCTGTTCTCTTTACCTGCCAATCTCAAGAAATATTTCCAAAAGACATTTCAGGACCTTCTATAGAGCTTTCTGTCTGTTTCAACAACATGACAGTGTTCAGATGTTGCAATAGTTGCAATTGTATTTCAACAGCTGAATATGTTACTTACCATATATGAAAGGTAGAGTTGTTAGTCAAGCTGTAACATCATTTTCTTCTGTTCATACAACTAAATAAATCTTAGAGTATATGTCTATATTTCTAGCTTACCTCCAGACTATTTTTATTCCAAACACAATGAGGCAGACTGCAAGAAATGGAGGGTTGTTTTAGGTCATGAGAGGCATATGTATCTCTCAGACCCACTGTCATTCCAGCACGTACTCCTTTGCCTCTTTGTGTTTGATGCTATTTTCCGGTGTTAAAGTATCTGCCTTCTGGTAAGCTTACAATTCTGGATTTTTTTTTCTTTTCACATGAATTTTTCTTTTGTCATTACATTTATTATTCAACCCTTTCATCCATCAGTATGTTGCCCCTTCTCTTTTCCTCAGTTTCCATGTCTGTATACTTTGTGTGCAGAACTTTTAATCCTTTCCATTCTTTTTATTTTAGTATAAATACTTCTCATTTCCTACCCACTCTCAATTTTTATTGATTTTGTTCTCTGTTTGTCACTCACATTTCCACTACCCCAATTCATTTTTGTCCCTTCATTACCACTTGGCAGCAAAGTAAATCCAGTAGGTTTCTAATGAAATTAGTGAATACACTGAGTAATACAGGTGCTACATTTCGTTAGTTCTCTTGAAAATAGGAACTGACAAGCAAGGGTAAAGAAACTTCCAGATTGGTGAAAAGATCCAGGATAACATAACCTGGTCTTTAACAGTTTCCATACCAGTAACTACATACAGACATAGTTTAATACATTTTCAAAACCTGCTAAGCAATCAAGGCTGAATTGTTCTGCAAGCTGGGATAATTTAACTTCTGGAAAGGCAGAAAAAAACCAATATTTCTGTCTTCCTCCCTCCTAAAACAATCTGTTCCAGACATTGCCCAGTTCATCAACATCTTCCTAGGAGGCTATCTCTAAGAAGAAATATTGAAAGCTTTTCCCTGAATTTTCTGTTGAGCAGGTGGGCTGTAGGATGGTTTTTGTTTTGTAGATACATTTTGGATTGTTTGTGAAAGTTGTTTGTTACCATGCCATCTGATGGACAATTTCTCAATGTGCCATCATGAGTAGAGCATCTGCTCTCACCAGAATGTTTCTTCTAATCTGAATAGGCCTTGGAGAAATTCACCACTGCAATATATTATTCATGCCGATAAAAAGGTTTGCAAAACATTTCAAAAGGTAAAATGGTGATATTGTCTGCTCAAGGGCCTGTTTATATTTTTCTACCCACGTTTATCACTCTGTTTCCTGATAAATCCTTTCCCCTAAAGAAATTAGCATGTGTCAGATTAAAACAATGAAAAGAAATTATTTCTGTCCCCTATATCGCCATGTTCTGATGAAGATTCTTCAGGACCTTTTCTCCTTCCTTTAGTGTAGTAGCAGGGTTTAAGTGTGGCAAGCTTACCTGTTTAAAGCACAGATTACCAGTCATTGCTAGAAACTGTACTGCAGGTGATTATCTTTAATATGGAGCTAGGCAACCAACAACATGCAAATGCTGCATTTATTTCTTCTTACTCCTAGTGAAGTAATTTTAAGGTTTTTTTGGCTGGTTTGTTTGTTTTGGTTTGGTTTTGGCAGGGGAGGAGGTTAGGGAGTTTAGTCATATAACATTTTAATATCTGGCAGACTTCTAGAATTTCATCTAGGGCAGGGAGGAATAACTCACAGAATTACAGAATACTTTAGGTTGGAAAGGATCTCTTGAACTCATCTAGTAAACCCTGTCCTCAAGCAGGGTCAACTAGATCACATTGTCCAAGACAACATGCAGTTGAGTTTCTAACTGGAAAATGGATGGAGACTCCACAACCTCTCTAGGCAACCCTTTCCACTGTTTGACCAACCTCACAGTAAAAAAGTTATGTCTTCAGATAGAATTTCACATGTTTTAATTTGTGTCCATTGCCTCTTCTCCTGTCACTCAGTACCAAGGAGAAGAATCTGGCTTCCTTGTGTAATTTCCCTCCCATCAGATATTTATTCACTTTGATAAGAACTCTTGTCAACTATCAAGATTTTATCGTGAGTCTCATGGTATCTGCAGATTTTCTTAAAAGCCTCAGGTCACTGAGACAGGTCTTTTATGAATGCTTCCACTCCCTTGTAATATATTAATTTATTGATAAATATATATTATGTTTCTAATTCCCACAGTGACAGAATACATGACTCAAGGTCAGTCTTAAAGCTCAAAAGGAGAGACAAAAGACAAAAATAGTGGTAAGCAGTTTTGCTATTTTAAAGTTTCCTACTCTGGCACTTGATCTGTGCCTTTTGAGCATTTGAACTTGTCCATACTGAAAACACTTCATCGTTTTTTGTCACCACAGGATCCAATATACTTTTCAGTTTGGAACTTGAACTAGGAAAAATATTAATTAGCAGGATGTACATTTAACTTTATAATGTAGGACAGTGGTCTCTTAATGGGGTGTGCACACCTCAGGGGGTTCACAGTGATCTGCTGGGGTGTGAAAAGAAAATTTTAGAACTATAATTTCTATTTCTTTTTTTAGTCTTAAAAAAATAAAAATTAAGTCTTACTAATACTTAATTAATGGCTTGACACTGGTGGCCTGAATCTTTCTGTATGTCAAAAAGTTCAGTGTCACCTACATGATCACCAAGGTGTTCTGGGGGAAAAGTGGGTTCTCCACAATGTAGAGGAGGCAACAGCAGTGCCCTCAGTCATTCATTCGCTTTCAACATATTGTGACATATTGCAGTTTGTGTTCTTTTTTCAAGGAGATTTACAGATTAAATTACTCAGTTTAACTAAACTAACACAAAATGGACAAGTTGCTTAAATTGAAAGTAATGCTAATAATGTGAGCACAAGCAAACAAGAAGAACATGACATTTTTCCTACTCTTAGAACAAGCTTTTTGACAGTCATAAGGCAAACCCAATGACAGACAGATCTAATCAGAGAAGTTTAACATCATGTGATACTCAGCCCAATACTTCGCTAAAATAAATGTTTAGAAGCCTCTTTTGAGGTTTCTTGCTTGAAAACAAAACACAAACATCTGCTATGGTAGAAATGGCTGGAATACACAGAAAACAATATGGCAACAAACTAAAATGCATTGCTTTGTCATCAAATACCATTGGAAGATGCACAGGAAAATATTGCCAAAGATTTGAAGAAACATGTATTAGAATAAATTAAGCAGAGTAGGAGATTTGCTATACAGTTGGCTGAAAGTGCACGTTTCTAACATGTCATCGTTTACTGTATTTGCTAGATTCTGTTTCAGCAATGAATACCTTAAGAACTTAGTGCTTTGTGAGCCACTAAAGGAAAGATGTACTGGAGAAGATATATTCTCAATGGTAAATGACTTCATTAATAAAAAACAATATTTTAAGGAAAAATTGTGCTCAGTGTAACCACTGATAGAGTGGCTGCTTTGACTGGAATAAAAATGTTCCAAGGTAAGGTTATAGAGCTATTACCACATATGAAATTCATTCACTGCATCATTTAGAAGCAAACTGTTGCAGTAAAGAAATAGCAGCCAGAAGTGCACAGAGTTCTACAGGATGTCACTGATGTAGTTAATTTTATAAAGACATTTAAATAGTAGAATCTTTACAATACTTTATAATGAGATGGGAAATGACCGTGAAAATCTTCTGCACCACACAGTGGTTTTCTAATTATCTCATGGCAAAGTGCTTAAAAGAGTTGTCAAAATTAAAGATGAGTTATGCAGTTTTCCTTCACAAGAAGACGTGTGTTCCATATTTGCTGACCTTTTCTGTGTTGACAAGTGGCTATCAGCCGTATGCTACGCAGTAGATATTTTCAAAAAAATAAACAAACTTAATGGGTCCCTTCAAGGTAAAGGTGACATCTTAACAATGAGTGAGAATGTAACTGTTTTTCAAAATAAACTCATGCTATGGAAAGAGTATTTTTAAAAGTGAGTTTTAGAGATATTTTAATTGTTATAGGATTTTGTTGTTGAAAACAATGTGTCATCTATAAAAATTCTCATATCTGTATACATAAAAAAATCCTGGAAACAGAATTTTCTAATTGTTTACAACTTTTAAAAAAGAAAAGTGTCAGTAGGTTTTGAAGCCATTTGTGAAAAATGTAACACCTTTCATTAAGTCGCAAGAAGAACTGATTCACATTGGAGTGGATGGAAATTTACTAGCTGAATTTAAATAAAAACCTTTGCATAATTGCTGTATGGAATTGAAAAATGAGTGTCATGATTTTAAAAGCCAGAAAACGATGCATTTCTTCCATTTGAATCTATGTATCTTTGAGGTATCCTTTTCAGCTATGACAACCATTAAAACCAAGTACCAAATGCACTTATTTTAGAAACAGATCTTCAAATTGCTGTATCACAGGGTGTTAAACCAAGATTTAAACAAACATTTAAGCATATTCCATCATATTGCTCTCAATATTATTAATAATAATATTTTTCAGTGAGATAATTTTTATACTGTTAATAAAAGTATTTTTAAAATACTATTATCTTTATCACATCCCTTTTAATATCTGTATTTGTGTATGTTTTATAATGTACATAATTACAGCAATTTCACATGTATATAATTTAGCTAAATATATATATACACACCCATGCTTAAAATTTTTTACTGATAGGTGTATATGCTCAAAAATATTTGGAGGTCACTGCAATATAGCAGTATGCCTCAAGCCCACATTATTTTACTGTTAACTTAGACTTTACTGTATATGACAGTTGTTTTTCCAGTTCTTTTCTTCCTGTCGGGTTCTTGGAAACTGAGTATTGCCAAAGTCTTTAGTCACAAGAATCAAAAAAGGAATTAGCATTTGTAATATATAAATTAATCACATGATGGCCTCTAGAACTGACCTTGATCTTTCACTCACCTTCCCTGACAAAAAAAGTCAAAACAAAAACCAATCATCCTCCTCTACCCAAAACAACCCTTGAAAGGTCTTGAGGAATGACTCAGTGATTTTCTGCTTATGTAATTTCAGGTCTTCATTGGCATAGAGGTAGAGATATCAATGCACTGTAAAAAAGATTATTCTCTCATGATTTACAGTCCAAGTCATCATTCATCTATCTTTTTTTTTTTTATTTGAAACATTCAGTAATAGGTAAATTGACTGGCTACTAGTATTTAATGTGGTTCTTCCAACTGAAAATATTTCAAAGTTTTTGAAATTCACTGACATCTCAAGAGAAGATCCTTCTAAAACAGTGCATTAAACTGAAGAGCATATTGAATAAAGTGCAACAAACCAAAAGAGAGAGGGAGCTTGTCAAATCTTTTTATATAAGTAGAAATGATGATGGAATCGTCTTGCTAAAAGAAGTGATGGTGTACAGAATGATAAAAGATAATGAGAACCTG
Source organism: Megaceryle torquata (assembly GCA_024611175.1). Taxonomy (NCBI): domain Eukaryota; kingdom Metazoa; phylum Chordata; class Aves; order Coraciiformes; family Cerylidae; genus Megaceryle; species Megaceryle torquata. Next base: position 18,341 of record JANIJG010025242.1, on the reverse strand, counting down.
GCCTCTAAGAAGAATTTGTTAAAGGAATGGTTTAAACATAAAAAAATCTGTGAACTATTTTGTAAATAGACCAAGAGCTATTAAGTTCTCTGTTTCACAGTACTGTCAGCTTACCTATTTAAAATCAGAGAACCGTATAATGTCTAAGAGATGATAAAATTTATTTAAGAGAAAAAAAACCCCAAAAACTAATGGGTCATCTAATCACTATGTTTTCTGTTCCCCAGGGTGCTCACTAAGAAAAGAAATAATTCATTTTTTTCACTTGGGTATATTAGTATAAACTACTCATAATCCTCTACCTTTTCTTTTTTCCCTGCTGTACTCTTCATGTAAAAAGTTAAACTCACTCCACTTTTTCCATTGTAAAACTTGGTCTGTACAGCATGAGTAAATACAGGACAAAGTAGTTAGTGAAATAAGGCAAGTTAATCAGTTTTGTCTATCCTGCTTACAAGGACATGGTTTTAAACAGACAGGCAATAGTATTTAGCACAAAGCTAGGAAAACCACTAAGCAAATAAAACTGAAAAGGGTAATCTTGTTTGTTTGTTTTGTAAGAAAAAAAGACAATCTACTTTTCCATGTTTGGGAATCCCCTTTGTCAAGTCCAGGGTGTACAAGATGTTAAGGGGTCAATAAAAACCTTGTTAGATGTTCTGGTAATCAGTTTAGGATGTAAACCCTGCAGGGCATTACCAAGAATAGAAAATACTGCAATGAGGGAAATAGGCCCCAGACAGCAAAGTTACAGTTGACCATCCGGGATTCAGTCTGACTCCTGTAAAGAAATAATACCTCTCCTGAGAGAGAATCCTTAATAAGAAATTGAAAACCTTGCAGCTGGAAAGAACAGTTCAGATAGCAACTGGTCCAGAAGTTTTCTTACAGATCATAGAATCATCATAGAAAGATGATGGCTCCTCCTAATAAATTTACATTTGGAGGGAGGAGGAAATTGAAGGACAAAGAACCCCCACCCCAAAAAAACCCCTCCACCTTATACCATGAAAACAAAATTAGTAGTTTCTTGTACTATTTCAAACTGGAGATGGATAACCAGCTGAAGATATATACTGTAAATAATATATAGGTTTCAAAAAAAAAAAAAAAAGGAAGCAATATATGCCATTTATATTATTCTTTTGAATGTTTTCAGTTTGCTTGCAATCTCAGATTACAACTAACATTATAAAGATAGGTGAAAAACTACTGACAAAAACCAAACCAGAACGAGATGGCACTAGCAAAAGGAAAAGTGGTGGTGGTCATAAGAAAATACAACGTATTACAAAGGGGAACACAACAATTTTAAAAACAGTTAGTCCTGAAATACATTCAATCCACAAGAGCATAAAGGTTCTCCTTTGATTCACAGTATGAGCATGTGCTGGTAAATAGGAATGAACTAGCAGTATACGTCAGTAAACAGCTTTACTTCTAAGCTTGGTTGTCTGCCTCACCCTGCCTGACAAATATGTCCCTAAACATTAACTGTGATCTTACCTGTTGTATAATTTCTTCTACTTTTTTTTGTCAATTGGAGAATTGCTGTGTTAGATCCTACCCAGCACTACAGTGTTTGTGCTGCTACCTGAGATTTAGAACACAACTTCTGCTACAACAGGAGGTTGCACTACAGAATTCAAATATTTGGAGCCAAATGCCATTTTGGCATTTGGTGCTTAAAATACTGGTGTTTTTTTCCTGCTTCTCCAACACTAGTGACCAAAATAACATTGCTCAGTCTGTGAGCAGCTGCACTAGCTCCTTTTTGCAATTTTCAGATCAAGATTTGTCTGTAGTTTCCAAACTCTCAACAGATTGTACTGTTCACATTCCATTCTTTCTTTTATTCTAGACTTTTGTCCTCTTTCTGTGTATTTTCACCACCACTGATTATGTTCCCCAGCTTGCTTTATTAACAGTAGTTCACCTACACATCATCAAATAATTCACATCTAGTGTGGCTAGAGATATATTAATGTCATTAAAACAAAACATTTTTTGATAACACTTATTAAATATGATCAAAAATTTGAGTCAGTGATGTGATTTATCTTCATCTTTGATTCCAATATTGTTTAAACAAAAAGTTTCAGATATTAAAAAAATAAACCTAGTAATGAGATACCCTCATAAAGATACCCTCAAATTAAAAAAGGCAAAAGTTTTTACTGTTTCTATATTCCAGGAAAACAGGAGGAAAAGAAAAACAAAACAAAACAAAACAAAACCAACCAACCAAAAAAACCAAACTAAAACAAAACAAAAACCAACCAAACAAAAAAGGCCTATTTCTGTCCAAAGATGGATTTATATCATAACATACGGCCAAGACATAGAGGCTTCAGATTCACACATTATTCAATAACCCCCTCATTTTAGCTTCAAATGAAAACATCTTTTCTTCACTGTTTATATTTCTTTACTGCTCTTGTTAAACTCTTTCTACCAAAAATGCTGGGTAAACTGAAACTGAATTTTTAACTTATTTTTCCCACCCACCAAGTGAGAAGAGGCTCATAGTTCCTGGTCCTTCTTATGCTAGGTCTGATCTGTGAATGTATTGATGCATCTTTTCATATTATCTATTTTATTCACATTCACAGAATATGTATCCTGCTATTTTACTACTACCCTTTAATTAAAAGACATAATTTTGAAAATGTGCCTTTTTTTTTTATTTTAAGAATACTCTCTTTACAAGCATATCAAAGTACTAAAAATCCAAGTAAAGGATTACTTTTGTCTTTCTGCTTTCTCATCTGACACAGCATGAAAAACATTTCCTGTTAGCATAAAAAGAAATCATATAACTGTTCATCCACTCCTGCCAGAAGGTGTTATCAGACTAAGCTTTTAAAAATTCTTTTTGCATTTTCTACATATCTTCTGATTTCTATTTAATGGTATGCCTAGCTATACTGTAAGTATACTGTAAACACAACTTCTGAATTTTTTGTCAGAGACTAAACAAGCTGATTTTTTTTCATTTAGGAAAGAGACTCGAGAATCAGGGACTGTCTCCCTGTTAATGGCTCTGGGCCACTCACAGATTACTATCGTACAAGAAACAGGACTTTGTTGAAGCCATAAATTTCTCTGTGCTAATTTATTTATTCTCCTTTGAGGACAGTTTTTAGTTGACAAAATAAGTTGCAGTTTGGAAGAGGATCTGAAGAAGGTGATTGAAGAAAGGGAAGTTTTCAAGGCTGTTCTCCTTTACTACACATGCATTTTGATTCATATTAGCACACCACATTTCTTCCTTTTGCTATATGTAAAAATCCCACAACATTCTGTAAAGTATATACTAATTAGCTCTTCCAAACCTTGCATCTAAAGAAAAAAGTCATTATTTTAAAATGTTAATTAATGGGAAGCTCCTTTCAGAACACCATATGGAGTATAAGAACCTCTCCATGTGTCTAAAGAATGATCATGATAAAATTTGTGGTCTTTTAGGATGTTATGATGGAAGCATGGCAGATGCAGTATGAAAGTAGTATATTATTCCATGTTAACTACATTTGGAGTACTTTACAAAATAAACTCCCTATTTGCTTTTGTTTCAGAAATGCTGGAGGCCCAAAGAATGCTTAGATGCCTAGATTGCACTGAAAGCAACAAGAATTGGCTACCTATGTGGCTTGGGTGATTGTGTCTTACTCAGAACCCAGACTTGATAAACAGATTCTGTTAAACCTCAGTGGCTTTCAGCAAGATAGTGTTAGAAGCTTTTGTAACTTTTGGATATAAAGTCTAAATCCTAGATATTTAAAATCGCTTTTAAAAATATAATTCTTCACCCTTTTTAAATTCTATACAATATTTTCAAGTATAACAATTGGAAGATAATATAAATAATACTTACAGTAAGGTACCATTTCAAAGAAATGTGGATATTTCATATTGTAGGCCTGATATTTTAAGGATCAGCTATAGCAAACTGAGGAACACAACTAGAACTCTCAGCTCTGCTCAGAGGACAGTCTGATTCCATAAGCCCAAAGAAGTCTTGAAAGCTTCTGGAAAAAAAAAACCAACCAACAACTAAACAACACAATGAAAAGCAAAGCAAAACAAAACAACCAACAAACCAAACATCCTCACATTAGCAAGAATATTATTTAAGGGTAACTCTAGATCCAGTGCAGGAAAGACAAGTAATAGCAGAGTTACCCAATCTTCAACAAGCAGGAATGAAGACGCCACTCCATTTACTTAGTCAGTCCTCTTTGCTCTTGAAAATGCAAGAAAAATGTATGCAAAACTGACAAATTAAGATGAAGATTAGGTACAGAACCTCAAGTAATGTGTGAAAGACAGTAAAGTGAATAAGGGAAATTGAAAAAGGACTTTAAAGCTTATCTTCAATAAGCAGGTCACATCAGGAGTATGAAGGAGATTCTGTTGCTGCCACAACCTTGCCAAACACATGTATGTAGTAATCTATACATCTATAAGAAATGGGAATAAAGACCGATCTGAACACAATTAGTGGAATAACAGGAATTGTCTGGAGATTAATGATGCTACCGACCCAAATCTAAATGAAAAGGTAAACAACTCTACCTGGAGACTAGTGACCAAAAGTAACAGGAAATAACCATCAATGGTAAATTAAAAGGATAATGATTAGATTACATCACTGAAAATAATGTTTCAGGGAGTTGATGACAGAAATCCAGAATAAAAAACAGAACTTGCTGTTCAGTAGAAAGACCCTTGGAAAACCCCAGAGCAACAACTCTAAGTAGGCTCAGCTTCTGTGCAGAAAGAAGTGCAGTCTCCTGGAAGGAAGCCCTGGAGCCTTGTCTTCATTGCTGGACCTTAGGATAAGGTAAAGTACATGCTGTACCCTGATTTTTATTGTGGTTAAAATGGTGCCATCCTTATCAGTGATCTCAGCCCTGTTCAGTTACCTTTCAGGTAGATGCATCATGCAACTGCAAGAATGAATTCTCTGGTATAGCTGTGGCATGGCCTGTAGATAATTAACATGCCACTTGTGAGATGAATGTGTTTTTTTGTTATTGTCCTATTAATTTTAGTGAAACATTTGAATTAAGCAAGGGTTCAACTATTTGTTTGGTATTAACATCCCTATGTTAATCAACCAACACCATAATTTGGTGCATGGGCAAAAGGCATTAAAGTTATTGAGAGCCACAAATAGTCCTAGTGTTCAGTGCCACAGCCGCCCTGTGCAAATTATGCAGCAGACATTCAAATGCAAATCACTCAGCAATTGTACAGCATCTAACCATTAGGCTAACTATCTTGCCTATGGGTAGCAGTCAAGATATGGCTTGTGTTAAAGTTGCAATAATAACTGCTCATTTTAGAATTTAGATACTTGACATAAATGTTGACCATCTTCCAGTACAGTGCCCAAGGCAACAGTGAAATTAGCCCTAAACTCTTGGGGGAAAAAAAAACCCCAAACCAAACAAAAAAACTCAACACATTGTAGTGCTACAAAGGATGGAATAAGCTTACAACTCTTCTCACCTAAAGTGAAGGAACCTATCAGCCCTGTGAAGCACTGTGCTATGGATCTTTTCCCCTAAAGGAGAGAAACTTATTGAAAATGAAGGAGAACCAATATGAATATGGAGAGAGTTGTTTCTTGAGGCATTAGACAAGTTCTGGACACAACAGTTAACAGTATTTGAGCAATGGGCAGAAGAATTGCAGAGAGATAAATGGAAGAGAAATGTGAATTTCTATATGGCATTGAATTACTGCAATTATTTTCTTAAAAATCTGTTCTTTCAATGTATATTTCATATGACATAGGGAAAAGTAATGCACTAAATTAACACTGGATTTCAACAGTGTAAAATAGTTCACTTCAAGATGTGTCAGTTTATACTAGGTGAGATATACATTGCTTAATATACATTTTCACTTTTCCTAGACCTAACTACCAAATAGTTGGATAATTAATCCAATTGTCTTCATCTGTTTAACAGGAAGGCTGCATTTGTTCTTCTGGTTTACTTTACTTTAAGTGGGCACAATAGCTAACTTTAGGAAAACTAAATGCCAATCATTCTGAGTCAAGGCGTAAAATGACAAGGGGTTTGTATTTCCTGAATAAGCTTCTGTGATTTCAGTGACACTATTTGAAAAGCAAACAATTGTTTTATCTGAGAATTAGTATTAATACTAATAGTATTACTAATACTAATTAGTATATTATATATAGTATATATACACTAATTACTAATACTAATTAGTAGTATAATTAATTAATAGTCTTCATCTGTTTGACAGGAAGGCTGCATTTGTTCTTCTGGTTTACTTTCCGGAGGAAAAGTAAACCATCTTAAGGGTCATTTAATGATGCTTCATCAATAGCAAATAAAAAAATATTGCAAATTGATTTAATCTATTTTTCCTTGCTGTAGATTTGATATGAAGATCACTGAAGTCAGATTCCCACAGTTTTCCAGTTAGCAGATGAGACACAAATAAGGAAGACGTCGTTACTAATTCTTAGATAAAGCAATTGCTTGATTTTCAAATAACGTCACTGAAATCACAGAAGCTTATTCAGGAAATACAAACCCCTTGTCATTTTACGTCTTGACTCAGAATGATTGGCATTTAGTTTTCCTAAAGTTAGTTATTGTGCCCAGTTTCATTTCCCTTAATACGTAAACATTTATGTCATTTCATTTTGAATATCTGTGAAAGACAAGACAGTATAAAACAACCTGAGCAGGAGTCAATGACATTGCAGGAAAAAAATGCTGTGTTTTCTAGATAGCAATAATAATTTAAGGCGATCCATTAATCCTCAATATAAATTCATGTCTTAAACTGAACTTGTAACCCATTGGAGCTCCACTTTGAACTACAACATATTCAGAAGAAACTAATCCATAAATGACAATTCAAAAAAATAAAGGGAAAGAAGAGTATGAGAACTAGATTCTGTACTATGACTCAGCTGTAGCTAAACTGTAGGGTTGTTTGAGGAATAAAATATAGCTGAATAGATGTCTAAGTGGTAGAATGATGCCACGTGCACAATAGTACTGCCCATGTGAGAATAAAATATGAAGCTGATGGGAAAAAGCCTCCATGCAAACTTCAGGCAGCAATGTAGCACCTAAAACACAGGGATATAATTTGCTCAATGTAAAATGAGGTGACATATTTATGCTTTGATGCCAGACTGGAGAGGGTGAAGAGAAAAGATGTTAGAAACAGACTAGATAAAGAGAAAACCTGGAACTAGCATGTGTTTACACAGGTTGAAACAGCAGAGCTTTAAGCAAGCTCCAGATAAATCCAGAAGACAAGAGCATCAATTATTCAGTTATTTGAAACACAAGACACATTAATCCTAGGTTGATATATTATACATGTACTCTTACACAAAACAGAAGTGTGCACTTCTTTTCATTTATATGAACTATTTTAGTATCTCCTGTGTGATATATATTCTCAATAGTGTTTTCAGCAACACTGTTACAGCGGCCACAGTGATTATTCTCTGATTATTCCCCCTGAAATGTACAGCAAGGACAGGCTCATTAATTTAGAATATTTAGTATTCATTGCTGTCGTGGAAAACTACAGAATACAGAAGAATTGGAGTACATGGGAAAAAAACTAAGCTTTTGAGGAATGGACTTCACTGGAGGTAGTATCTTTTTATATAGATCTTTGTAGATAAACAGGGCTGAAATACCTTTAATTAGGCCCATCCCTCCCTTACAATAACTCATGAATAAAAAGGAACTTTTTTTTTTTGTCTCCATGGCAACTTTCCCTTATGAGACTTTTCAGATATCTTTTGTGGTAAGAATTTTTTACCCAAAGACATACAGAATGGAAATCCTCAACTTTCACAACCCAAAACCAGATCCAGTTCTCAGTGTAAAGCTCCATGATTCTTGTAGACAAATTTGACAAATAACTAAACAAATAATAAAAAAAACCCCACCATATTTTCTATATTAAAATTAACAACTAAAAGGTTCACCCCAGAAGTGAACATTAATTGGAGATAACGGCTAAACCTTCTCTATACCTGGAGAGGCACTTGTCAGCTAGAGTGCTCTCTTAAGAGTACCTGTTTCAAGCAGACATCTAATTTTTAACTCTTCAACTGACTGGGTTTCTAAGGTTTTAACCCTGATTTTGTGATGAATGTCTTTTGCTGATGATAATTCTTAAGAGCAGAAAACATTCTGGTCTACTCACAATAATGTTTTAAAACTTTTCTCTTTTTTTCAGACACATAAAATAATAATTAAGCTTGAACTGCAGAGAAAGGATAGGTGATGGACACGGGAAACAACATTTATACAGAATCCAGTTTTTCAGAATGTTGGTATACAAAGCAGCAGCCTCATGCTCTAAGTCACTCTTTCATGGACTCAAGCTATCTATTCATTAAATAAAAAATATTTAGTCTGTTGCAAAAAAAAACCCAAACCAAACCAAACAAACAAAACCCGAACAACACAGAAACTTGAAAGTCATTCTAGATAATAAAAAATAAAAATACACCCCACCCCCATTACCCATTACTTTTCTGTTGCTCTGCAAAACCTACTGGTAGGAAGAATACAAAGATTATGGTAGTGATGGTGGGATGGTGGGTACTGTGATGAAGCTCCTGAAGTGAGTAAGTTCATCCATTAGTTGCAGATCTGAGGTTAAAAAATACCTTTGTACATGTAGAGCTATGTATAACTACTTGTGCATGTCAGTTGATGATCCAAATATTTAATAGTTTGCTGATGCTTATAAAAATAGCACAAGAATGGGGGGGAAGAGGAGGAAGGAAAACTGATACAGCATCATAGGAATATATCATAAGAATGTATCTGTGACAGAGCTGTAGAGCAAGCCCACAAACATCTAACTCTACTAGAAAAGCTGAGAGAGAAGTAACAGAAAATCCCGTCTTTCAGAATTCTCCAAATCAAATCCCTCAGTGTTTGAATATGCTGACGTTCGCATACCGCAAAGCAAAAATCCAAACAAAGCAAATACTTAATAACTAGAAAAGAGTTCAAAGTGAATCACTCTGGAATTGCTACAGTACAAGAGTCATCACTTCCTTTCAACAGAAGGATTTTGAAGATGGATTCCTTGTTTGGTTCTGCCAAAATGTGAAGAAATCCCAAAGGAACAGCAGATTTCAATGATTTTTTCAGACAAAATCTACTCCAGCCCCAAAGCAGTTCCACTTGTAATATGGCAGCTGGGATTTTTACTTATGCTTCAATATCATCATATGTTCAGGCATACAGTCCCAGTTTCAACTGTTGTTCCTTTAAAAGATCAAAGTTCTTATAAATATCACTGTTTATATATGCTGTCATGTGCCTTAAGTTTCTTTCTGGAGCTCCTGGCATTTGAACCTTTGTATGACAGTATGGATTTAGGGGTATTCCTCCCATTTAAATTGATACTCTGGCTATAAGTAATGTCACCTCTGAACACTGCACTGTAAGTGATATGATGTTCTTTGATTAGTGGAAGGAGTATACAATTAGCCTTATTGTTATGCTCTTAAAAATGGCAATGATTGAACTATAAATTATTGGCTTGATGTACTGAGGCATCCAGCATCTGTAACTCTCACTGAACTTCATCAGATGTGGCAACTCAACACCTCTGTAAGTAAGACTTTTATAATATTTTTCCATTGTTCCTAATGTCTCCTGAGAAACTTGAAAAAGAAATCTGTTTGAGCTCTGGAGTGTTTTCTTTCATAACCCACATGTTCGGCTTTGTTATTGTTAGTAGACTCATGAGCCTTTCTATGCTAATAATGATTCCTATAATGGTCTGAGGGGAAAATTAAGTCTTTTTAATAAAGGATTACACTGAGGCTATAGATAGAAAAAAAAAAAAATTCAAATGCAAGTCTAGCAAACTTGAAAATGCCTCTTTACCCAGCTTTTAGAGATAAGCCAATTGCGGGATATATTTGTGGTAAAGGCAAAGGATGAGACATTTAAGCTGAATTACTTATTTTCTGAAAACTTTTTGTCTGACCTTGACTAAGTCACCTCAGTTCTCTGTGTCCCCAGTCTATTTTAGCAGTTCTGTCTATTTAGGCGGTAAAATACTGAAAAATAGTCTACAGTATACATTAAAAAAAGAGGACCCTCCTTTTAACTGAATGCTTGCTCACTGTAGTAACATATACGCTATAAACTCTTATTCAAACAGTGAATAAGGTAGAAATTGAGAATAGCATTCATCTGAGAAACCAGTTTATTTACTGTCATTTTAATAGTGGCAGCAGATCATCATGGCCTCTGTCACGGTTTAGGGTCAGGGCAGCCCCTTAGACCAATAACAGACTCTCTCTGTTAACTCCCCAAAGGGGAAGAGAAAGGAAATAAGGGAGAGAGACTGAGCGATAAGAAAAGGAAACTAGAACAGTTTTAATGAGAATAAAAATAATAATAATAAAATTAGAATATGTACCAATATATACAAAACCAGTATCGAACCCAACCCCACTGATGGTAATTACATCACCATCACCACTGATGCTGTGGAGCAGGCACCAGGGGGGGAGTCCCAGGCTGGGCCCCGCAGCAGATGGGAGCTGTGTTCAGGAGATGGATTCAAATGGAGTTTTACACTATCCCTGGCTCAAATGTTAAGTTTCTAAATAAGTATATATCAGAAAGGTTTTATTTACATCTACTAGGATTGTAGGTGGGGGTTTTTATTGCCTTTTTTTTTTTTTTTTTTTTTCCGACTAAGTTTAGACATGCTTCTCCACCGGGCAATAACACTAAAACTATTCCAGAGGATTTTCTTCCCTGTAAATCATAGCAAAGATTAGTAAATCTTAATAAACATAGTAACACTAGCCAGCTCACCTAACCAAGAATTCACATGAAAAAAATATTGAAAAGTTTTATACATACCACCTATAACCTAATTTTACTCTGAAAGCAAACTAAATATCTGCATAAATACATTCACTTGCTTTTGGGATATTGAGGCGTTTCCATTATTTCTGATAAATAAAATCACACAATAAAAAAATAAACAAAAATTTCCCATAGTTCATGGGAAGCAGAATACTTTTCAGGAAGAATAATACAGGAGAGCCATTTCTGAATCTGGTGGAGCATGTTACTACACATTTTTGATGCATATTTTTTTCCCCAGCCTACTTATCAAGTCATATTTTTTGTTTCCTACTATTCTTTCAGGCTTTTGTTTGTTTGGGTTTTTGTTTGTTTGTTTTAAACTACTTCAATTGCTTTGGAAGCTGCTAGAAAATTGGAAAAAGTGTGAAGAAGAAAATACTGGCCTGAAAAGTGAATGCTCAATGTAATTTATCAATTTATATTGGTGGTAGTTTTGTTTTGGTTTTTGTTAAGTTTCAAAAGTGTTGCCTTATTGGGTCAGTCCAAGGGTTCATGTTGCCTGCTGTCCTGTCCCAGAGTTGTTGACTGATGATGATCATGGAAAGTGCAGCACATTACACCAAATATATGGTGATCCTTTCCTTGAGTATTCTTTTAGCCTCCCATGGTTTGAGGAATAGATTTTTGCTTGATATATGTTCTGAACACTCTATGAGGCTTCAAATTTGGCGGCAAATAAAAATTATAAGCATTAGGGTTCTTTTAAATAGATAAATATCAAGTTTAAGTTGTCGTTTTTGGTGCCTGTGACATACTTTCTGAATATCAAGAATGAGCTAATATATTCAAATAGAACACAAGTATCACATTTCTCCTTCCAGAGAAGAAATCCACAAGAGATAAGAGAAGCCTTTTCAACGTCCATACCACTTTCTTTAAAAAAAGATAAAATTAACAAACTAAGCTGAATGTTTTTAAAGTATTACTAAATAATGTTGGTGTGGAGGCTTCTTCTTAAATTCTCTAGTTGAATATTCACTCTACTTCTCAACAGGTTCTGATGTTGCTAGCTGACAGCTTTCCTTCAGAAAATTTCTTTCTCTTCACAGCATATATACTATCATATGGAGGTGATGATATACTGTACAATCCAGAAGCTTGTCAAATTCCATACCTATTCTATTTCCTTTAATTTAAATAACTATTGATATTGCATTGTATATAAAAAAGCTGATCCCTCACAGCACCCAAGTAAGCACCAACATATACTGGGGACCATCCTGCTGGAAAGCAGCTTAGACCTGGGGTTCAATCTGAACACCAGATTGAACATAAGCCAAAAATATGCCCTTGTGCACTTGCAGTAAGGAAGGCCAATGGTATCCTGGGCTGCATTAGAAGGAGTGTTGCAAGCTAGTAAGTAGGTGATCTTTCCCCTCTGCCTGGCAGTGGCAAGGCTACAACTATGTCTTCACTTCAACCCATTAGCTAGAAATAGTAAGCCTGTCATTAACTTTGTGTAATATGCCTGGAAATGAGTAGTGCATGCTAGCACTGCTCTCTCTTGGACTCAAAGCAAAATAAATTTTAACAGTTGTGAAATATCCAAAGCAAGTCAGTGAAGAAATTTCATCTTAGTGATACCAAGTAAGTTTGACTAGAAGTCTCTCAAATATCTGGATGTTGCTATCATTCCAGGAAGTTGAAGCTGCTAAGAAGATATTTCTTTTTTTCCTGAGTACAATGATGACAAGGAAGAGAAAAATGTCAGAAGGGAAATACATAATTATTTAACTTCTGCTTATGACTGAAATTAGTGAACTTGCTGGACAGAAAAAGCAGCCAGTGAGAAAGAAGACTTCTCCATGCAGATTCAGTTTTGAGGGTAATGTACTAAAACCTGGGAAATAATATAAATAAATAAATAAATAAACTTTAAAACCTGCAAACATCGTCTTCGCTTTTGTTTTGTTTGTTTTCCAGATCCTAATGCTGTAAATATCTGTAATACATTTACAAAGAAAAACAGGGAATAGAAGGATAAACCCCAGAAAAGCTGGATATGAGTGATGCACAGTCCAACAAACATTCTAAATTTGAGCAGTGTTATTCTAACACAGGCCCTGGAGATAATTTTCAGCCTGTAAGGATAGTTTATAACAGGCTGAAAAAGTGAAGAGTTTCCTGTGAATTTGACACTGTTGCATAATTCTGGTTTTTATGCTCTTTCTTTACAAAGCAGAAGGTAAGAGATTCTGGTGAGAAACTAGTATTTCCAGACTGGTGAAGATGAGGGAGCAAATTAGAATGAACTGCAATAATATAAAATTAATATTACGTCACCAATGAAAAATGGTAGGAAATTGGGTTTTTCCCTCGTTTGTATATGAGGCAGCTGGGGGCTACATATCCTTAGCATGGCATTTAATCATTTTCAACAAATAGATAAGTCCTTTTTTTATTTTGGGGGTTTTTTTTTTTTTTTGTCAGTGTCACATTCCTGCCCTACTTGTACACTAGAAAATGCGTGGGAAGAAAGTAGAGAAGATATGCTAGTATAGTACTGACACACAGCTGCTCTGTCTGAGTAACTGCCTCAGGATATGCCTCAAGCAACTTTAGTATGTTAAATACTCATATGAAGGTAAAAAAATTTTTTCCAGCCTAAAAGGTTTAGTTCATTCTTAGCTATGGCTGCTCTAAAGACTGACTTGGAAAAGCAGAGTATATGTTTTTAGGAGCAAATTAATTGTTTCCTCACACTTAGAAAAAGCCAGAAAAGCCAAGATGTCCTGATTTACAGTATACACAACAGTCACACAACAACAACAACAACAACAAAAAAAAGAGTGTCATTCGAGATAAACCAAATGCCTGAGTATGCAGTGAAAGAGGAAGTGAACTTTATTTGTTTCCTGGATGGAGATTTCTCCTAAGTAAAGTCTGAAGAGGAAAAGACAGCAAGTTTAGAAATTACGTAAGTTAAAATATAGGCTAAATTAAATTCAAGAGTAGCATGTGAAATTTGATACCAAGTATGATAAATGTAACCAAAGACCCCCTGAAGAAATGAAAGTAAATAATTTTTCTGTAGGAAGAAGAAAGTTGTCCTAAAGGATAAAACCACATGAGAGTGCTAATGGGTTATCAAATCAATTCAGTCCAGTCCTCTTAATTGTGATATCTCCATAGATAGTTTATTGTCTCTATTGCCCTACTTTAGAAAAGTAATTTTTAAATCAAAGCCATCTTCCTTATCAAAAAAGAAAAAAAAAAAGTTGTTGACAGAAAGCTTATTTTTAGACTTAAACAACCTGTTCCTGTATTCAGGTCAGGATAAGTCCAATTGGTTATTTCATAAATGTTTTTCATAGTGAAGGAAGTCAAATGCTGGAATAGGTACCCAGAATGCTTGGAGAATTACTACTTTTAGAGTTATTCAAAACTTGACTAGATGAGGCTTGAGCACTGATCCTTTGATCAGGTAATTTCTGGTGATTCTTATGTAACAGATTAATTTTCCTTTGATCTGGCCTTCATGAAGATAAAGTCTGCAATGGGTTCTGCATTTAAATTTCTCCCACCTAGAGCAACATAAAGCAAGCTCTACTCTTCAGGCAGAAAAATTATTCCTTCCTCAAATGTTCTTTTATAATCATACTTTTATTGTTTCAAATGATAAAGATAAAATATTCCTAAAGAAAATTTCTAATTTAACTAGATTCTCCCTGTATTTATACAGTCTTATTCTGTTTTTATGGAGTCCTGAGTTCTATTAGGTCTTGAAGAGATTTAGAAATCCAGGTTACCTGTCCTTTGGGTAGCCTACAAATGAAATCCATTATATACAAAATTTACCTATGTCTGACTGTACATCCAAGGGTGTATATCAAAAAGAAATAGAACATGAGCATGTAATGCAAGTGTTTTAGAAGGTACTTCAGTACTTTACTAATTAAAATTCTGTATGCAAACTGTCTTTTAAAACCAAACCAATAAGAATTTTACTCTTAGACCCAAATTTAGAACCTTAACTATTCTAATTATTACAGAAATGGGATGTTTCTTCTCTCTAAACTAAAACAGAAGATCACACCCTTAGCTAATACTCTTTCAAGGTTAATTAATACTCATTGGGACTATAATGCTACATGAGGAGAAAGAGCTTTATGTATCTAAATTCTCTAAAAAAGCACTTGCTAGCTCCCTCACTTTGTCTGCCCATTCTTTCTTTCATGTGAATATTAAGGGCCTGGATGCAGCTCTGAGGCAAGATGCAGGAGGTAGCACTACCATGAAGCTCTGGTCTCCTCAGGTGGTGGGGAACAGACATCATATCATGCACAAGTAGCAGGAAAACTATGGTCTTTCTGTTGAGTGTGGCTTAACATACTTGAAAAGAGCTAGCTGATAAAATTGTAGTTAACTTGCTAATAAAACAAACCAACTTTCAGCAAATTTTTCTTCCTGCTGCTACTGTTTCCTCCAGGAGGAATGGCACCAGCTGTGTCCGCTCACTAGTCAGCTCTTCTATACCTACACATCATCTCCTGAGCTCCCACTCCATGTGCTGGTTACCACAGTTGTGACAATGCAGGCCTAGAAGTTATAAAATCCAGATATCCTAACATCTGTATATCTGCCCTTACAGTTTCATTCAGATAGCTTACTCTTTGCAAGGGAAACTACAAACTTTTCTATCTCAATAACAAAATTAAAACATTTCATATGGGCAGAATCAAACTTTTATAGGATATAGGACTGTCACTGTTATGATAATCCAAGAACCTTGGCTCACACAAAGGATTCAGGGACTGCAATAACTCTACAAGGTCTCAGGCTTAGAACTTGTAAGGCTTCACTGAGCTTGACTTTTGTTTTAACTTGTTTAGCTGTGATGGCAATTGTTTCATGAGCAGGTGAATATTACCTAATTAGTTCTAGTTTTATCTTATTCTTTGGGCAATTGTGTTGTATAAAGCCTACTGTTATAGTAATTTTGATACTTATCTGTAGCAAACAGTTATAATAAGTAGCTTTCCTGTGCAGAGGGAACTATGACCCTAGAATAAAATGCAGAACCAAGAAGTGCAGTGTTAGATAACTGTAAAGGTCCTGAAAGTACAAGCACACTAGATGAAAGCAAAAACTCTCATCTAGATAAGTTCTTCACTGGTTAGTTATTGCTCATTAAAGGAAAGTTGCCTTGGAAGCTGTGCAAAACAAGTTTTAGGGATATTAAAGAACACACATCCAGCATATGTAAGATATAGCATGTAGGGCAAATTTTGTGAAATTGTGAAATATTTGTGAAATTGCAGACCAACAAAGAAAAAGCATAGTATACCATTCTGGAGAAACATAAAATATCTCCTAGAAGACCCTAAAATGAATAGTAAGTAATTTGCATCCTCCACATTATAATCCTCCTGGTGAAGGACTCAAGGTGCTGATGATTCACCATAATACTACTAGACTAATTCTGAGGGAGACTAGCAATAATGATCTTAAGATACAAAATGATCATAGGTTGAGTAAGTACAAGGAAAACATCAAGTTCATTTCTAAAAATGCTACAGGTGTTAAAATTTTGTCCTTGTAATTGGCCTAATTTGATGAATTTGCAAAAAATTTTAATTATCCAAACTATATATGTACACATTTGATGAATGTTTATGGTGTGCCTCTCTTTTTCCACAGAAATTTCACAGGATTTTTGTCTTGTTACCCCCATTCTTGACAGAATGGGCCAACTCTCCACTGGACAGCTCTACACAGACAGCTCTGCAGGGATAACTGCACAGGTCCCTCACAGGAAGCAGGGTAGGATGGCCAATGAGCTCATTCCACCTTGCATCCTGCCTGTCTATTAGCTGGTCATCCTTAAGCTGTCCAAAATTTTAATTTTTGTATTTCACATTTGATTTAGTTGTCTTTATCTCATTGTTGTCTTTCTCTCACTGTTAATTTAAATATTGCTTTATTAATGAGTCACCAGAAACAGTTGCAGAGCAAGGTGGAGAACTCTGATGGCTGAGCACAATGAAGGCACATGATTAATTCACTAGTGTGTGTTACAAGTTGTGTGACTCACTATTTTGTACACTTTAACTCCCCTATATACATACACAATTTCCTTGCAAAAATTATAGGGCTTGGCTGCTACTTGTGAGATAGCTGTGACAGTTCGAAGCCAGAGAGGAAGGGAAAGTTTGCCTCTGGTGAATATCTTTATGCTTTCAATAGACTCAGCGAAGGTGATGTTTCTGTTAAATGTTGATATTGTGAACAAATTGGCCAATGCAAGGCCAGAATTCAAATCAGGAACAGCAACATGATCAAGATGATCAAAAACATTCCCACTTTCCTTCAGCAGCAAATGTTAAAGTGGCAAGATGTGTGACAGGGACAAAGTGGAAAGCTGAAGAAATGGTGGAGGGTACAACCAGAGTTCATTTGCGCATGCCAAACTTGAGTTCAGTGTTCATGTTGTAATTCTGAGAACAGAAGCTTTCAAAAAAACAATCTGGTGAAAGCAATGTCAATTAAACTCATCACCTTTGGACCAACTGAGCCTGGATAACCTTCTAATACCTGAGGAATACAAGATCTACTTATCAACACCAGTCACGCATGAGGCATTCTTGCTTGGTGATATTGGAGAGGTATCCAGGATTATTCTGTGAGTTACCTTAGACAGCCCCCCCCTAAAAACCACAAGCTAAAGCTGACCAAATGGCAGGGTATCCTACCAGACAGTGCTCAGGCAGCCAGCTTCACCCCTGCTGTGCTCAGAGCTGCTCCCTGTGCTGCTTTCTCCCACCTGCTCTTCTCCTTGTCCCCCTGCCTATGCATGTACCTCCTCATCCTTCCCCTAATGTAATGCATACTGCAAGCATGGCAAGAACAAGCCTTCAGGTGCCCCCTCCACCTCCCATGAGAGACCATTTGCTGCCAGGCACTCTGCGCTCCCCATAGCACTGCACAGAGTCCCCACCTGAACATATTTATTGCTTGGCTTATGGGCTTTTTCAATTAAAAAAGAATAAAAGCCACATGACATATCTAGTCATATTCAAACAATTGGATTCAAATGATTAATAAGTTTCTTTCCAGTATGGAGGACTAAATCAGCAATATCCATGGAGCTGAATTTCAAGGTATAGTGGAACGTATACAGAAGAAATCAACAGTCTGCAGCAGGAGGTTTAAGGTGATTCCTGATTAAACTATGGCTTTTCAGATTAAGCTTCAGAAGCGGGGTCTAGGACAATTCTCTGCAGCCAGCTCTCCACAGGACAACTCTGTGTGGCCAACTCTACATTGCCAAGTCTACATGGGGACAACTCTACATGGATTGACAGATTCTGACGTTCCTCTCTGCCACACTGTGAGCCCCGCAAAGTCCTTAATTTTTTTTTTTTAATGATAAAAACTTAAATCTTACGCCTACCAGAAAAAAAAACC
>JANIJG010025241.1:38129-57711 GCA_024611175.1 Megaceryle torquata | reverse complement strand
GGCGCGGGGCGGGCTCGGCGGAGCTGCGCTGGGGAAGGGGCAGGGGCGGGGGCTGGGACCGCGGCGGGGCGAGCGAGGGCCGCGGAGGGAGGGGCTCTGGCTCCGGAGCGCGCTGATATTTCCATATTAATTATTTACACAGCATCCGTTTAATAATGCAGGGGAGCTGCGGCTGGCCGCGCTGGAGGAGCTGCGCGGCGGGAGCAGCCTGGGCTCGCTGGGGACGCGGGGTTGGAGCAGGGACAGAGATGGGGAGAAGAGCCCAAAGTCGAAGAGGGTATTTGTGAGACCTAGAGGGGTGCGAGGAAATGAACCTGTGTTTTTCGGTCGGCTTGTCAAATTAGTGCATCCTTAAAAAAAATTAATAAGCAAAATTGTTTTGCTTGGAAGAGACCTTTAAAATAATCAAGTCCACCCGTTCCCCCAGCACTGCCAGGGCACCACTGACCCCTGTCCCTCAGCACCATAGCTCGGAAACCCCTCCAGGGATCACGGGGACTCCACCCCTGCCCTGGGCAGCCTGTGACCAGCCCTGGAGGGGAAGAAATTGTTCCTCAGCTCCAACCTAAACGTTCCCCTTGAGACTGGTTCCTCTTGTCCTGTCCCTTGTTCCCTGGGAGCAGAACGCGACCCCCCTCTGTCTCCAGCCTCCTGTCAGGAGCTGTCAGAGCCAGAAGGTCTCCTCTGAGCCTCCTTCTCTCCAGGCTGAACAAGCCCAGGTCCCCCAGCCACTCCTCACCACACTTCTGCTCCATCCAGCCCCTTCCCCAGCTCTGTTGCCCTTCTCTGGCCACACTCCAGCCCCTCAAAATCCTTCTAGGAGTGAGGGGCCAAAACCTAAACCCAGTGTTCAAGGTGTGGCCTTGACAGTGCTGAGTACAGAGGGACGATCCCTGCCCTAGTCCTAATCATATGAACACCTGACATTGTAAAATTAATTGTAAAATATTTCAGATTTGTGAAGGTTATTTTCACACTCAGCTAAATTTGCTTCAGCATGTAAGTGCCTCAGACTATTTTCATCATGGAACGTAGCCCATGCATTACTGAGCCGTGTGGTTATTTTTTCCTTTGGAAGAAGAGAAAGAGAGACAACAGATCAATATGTTCTTGTGCACGTGAACATCACTAGTGTGCGGAAAATACTCGTGTGCATTAGTAGAGGACTGGCATCATTACCAAAGGTAAATGGAAGAGCAGGTTGTTGGTGCATTTTAATTTACTTGTTCTGATCTCTGCAAAACCATTAACTCCCCCAATCTCCCTTTAGCTCCTTTTCTTACCTAGGACACCGAAAAGGTTTCCCATCTCCTGGTGGCTCTGGAACCCTTTTGTAGGGCTCCCCTCAGTCCTGCTCCAAGGGATCTCCAGCACCTGAGTGGCCCTGTAGCCAGCTCTTCATCCTCCTGCCTGATCTGGATGTTCCTTGATAAAAAGTGACCCTGGAGCTCCCTGCCAAGGGAAGTCTCCTCTTTCTCTTCCCATGTTGCTGTGCCCCTTTCCATCCTTTCTTAGGATTATTTTGAATTCTTATTTCATCCTCCATTGTACTCGCAGCCGCCCCCCGATTAATCCTGTCTCTGAAGGCCACTAGTGAAATGTCCCAGGACTTAATCTCATTGTTTCCTTTGAGCTGTTTGCAAATAACGTGTCTATTTGTTGTAGGTGCTTCCTGGGGGAAAAAAAAACCCCATCTGGATGGTCTGTCTGTCTATCTATCTATTTTAAAATGCCCTTTTTAAAGATAGGCACCAGTTTTGCCTTTGTCTATCAGCAGGGTCGGTCCTTGGCCATCTTTCCTGAGCTCTTGGAGATAAACACTCATGTTTCTAATGTTGTTTGAGCCTCTTCCCTCGGTACCCTAGTGTGAAGTCCATCCAGACTGGGTTTTTTTGAACATCTCTAAGTTATCTAAGTACTCTTGTAACTGGTTTTGTCCCAGTTTGGGCTGAAAGGTTATTCCCTTGCCATTGATATGTATTATGTCAATCACCTGATCACCAGTGACCTCCTTTAGCCAAGACTGGTGCAAAGGCGGTGTGAGGCACTGTGAACCTTTTCAGCATCGGTCTCTCTCTGCTGAGTAATCCACTTGCTTTTGACTTCCTCTTACCACTGATGTACTTACCAAACGATTTCTTGTTACTTGCAATGCTCTCACTAGCAAAGTTTTATTTATCGTATTGGCTTTTTTGTGTGTCTGTCCCTGTCTGCTCTTGCCAGGCTGTACTGCTGCACTTTCCCTGTGGAAACCTGATCTACTTTCTCAGTGCTTCCTTTTCGTGAGTTCACGATTTAGCCGGGTTGCTTCCTACCCTTCCGAGATTCCTGCTGGGATTTCTAGAAAATTCAAGTTTGCACTTGCTGCCTTTTCCCCCAGAAGGGATGGCCTGGGGTTGTCAGGGAGAACTGGAGAGAGGAAGAGGACTTTAGGAACAGAGGTCTCAAGCTGAAGTTTTGAGGAAAGGTAAATTTGACCAAAGAAAACAAAGAATTGGAAACCTGGAAGAGATGAGAGGAAAAATAAGGAGAAGGAAGCAGGCATGCTGTGAATGAGTAGATCTGTAGAAACAGGATAAAGGCCACAGGGAGAGGTGACAACCATTACTCAAATATTTTCATCCCAAATGGGATGCTCCTACATCCTGAGATTTTTGTTGGGAACTGAAGATAGATGAGAGGTGGGATATTCCTGAGAGTTAGGCATTTTTTACATAGTAGTTCTCCCACTCCAACAGTGATCCTCAAGAGACTGTTCTTCTGAGTACAAGAAGGTTGAGGACACAGGAACAAAAGAAAATAAATTTCTAGGAGTTAAGAAATAATTTTTTGATGACATAAGTACTACTGAAGCAAAACTTCCTAAAACAATATCTTTCAAATAACAGAAATGCCTTTACATGTTCTTGTGAAAATTGGCTTTGGTTTGAGGGAGGAAACAAGAAAGACTTGAAAGGAATAGTCCAGCTGCCTGGTGGAGCCTACTCACAGGTAAATGCTGACATTAAGATTACAGAGGAAAGCCTCTCTCTCCTGTGCAAGGCTTCACCAGCTGCTGTGATTTGTGACCAAGCATGGATTCTCCAGCAGTGCCTCTTCGACCTCAAAGAGAAGACACGGGATCTGGGCTTGCTGAGCCTGGAAAGAAGGAGGCTCAGGGGAGACCTTCTGGCTCTGACAGCTCCTGACAGGAGGCTGGAGCCAGGGGGGGCTGGGCTCTGCTCCCAGGGAACAAGGGACAGGACAAGAGGAAACAGGCTCAGGTTGCCCCAGGGGAGGTTTAGGTTGGAGCTGAGGAACAATTTCTTCCCCTGGAGGGTTGTCCAGGGCTGTCCCAGGCTGCCCAGTGCAGTGGTGGAGTCCCTGTGATCCCTGGAGGGGTTTCCAAGCCCCAAGTGGAGATGCCATTATGACAAGGTGCTCAACAGTCTAGGAAGGAGGAGCAGGAGCTCCTCTGACAGGAGCAGTTTGGTCCCTGCTGGGACATAAAGCAGGGACAACATGGCAGTGGGGGAAACTGGTGAACTTCACCTTGTTGCAGAACAAGCCTCCTGTCTGTCAGCACCACACTGTGGCTCAGAGGGTTTGGAGCCAGCTCCCAGAGAAATATCATCACTGTCACAGGGAGAAGGGAAAAAAAAATTAAAAAATCAAGCTGCCTTAGCACTGACAGTTCTACCTTCTTGGAAGGCCAGCCACAGTACTTTGAAGAGCTCCTGGCATAAATTCCTGTGGAATCTGCAACAACCTCATTCCCCATAACAACCACCCTAGCTATATTTTATTGTTTTATGGGATGTATGCTTGGTTGCCTCTTTTGTCTAAAGGAATCCTGTACTCTAGAGGTGAAATTATGACAGTGCAATAAACCAAAGCCACTCGGTACAAAGATTGATTAATCAAAGCCCCTGTTGAAATGAAGACTGTTTAGATAATGGAGAAAAACACAACATCTTCACAGGGTCACACGCTAATTCAGGTTGTAAGGGATCAGGAGGTCTCTGGTCCCACCTCTCTCCAAGCAGGGTCAGCTCTGGGGTCAGATCAGGATGTGCAGGGTTTTATCAAGATGCTGTGGGGAGTCTTCAGCTCAGGAGGGCCAGGTGAGTACAGTGAGAGCTGGTTGTGAGGCAAGCGAAACAGACAGAAAGAAGAATGAGTGGAAAATGGTAGAAGAGGCTCAGCCACTTGGGGATCAGGTAGAAAAACCTGTAGTTCTTTTGATGTGCTCTCCTCTGATCCTGACTGAGTCAAAGACACACGACTTTTACCATTCTGCCGATGTCAGCAAACATTAGTGAAGCTCACTGGCAAAATGTTCTGTCCCTCCCTGATGCTGATTCAAATAGAAGATGACAATCTATTACTCGTGTCATTTGCTCTGCTGGCAGAGGTCTGTGCCCCATACAGGGAGGGGTGCAGCAGGGGAAGGGTTCCCATCCCTCATCTGTGAGGGATGTGAGCGTGATGGGGAATGTGGATGGCTTTGTTTATGATCCTAAAACCAAAGAGAATTATTTGTATGCCAATTACTGGAAAAGATCACGGGTGTTGCAAAGCCAGGGCATCTGCTGTTGGTAAAAGCTGTAACTGAGATTGCTTAGGCAATGCTAATTTGTGCCCCAAATCTTGTGCACATGCATTCTGATGCAAACTTTAATTAACAATGCATTATGATGCAACCTATAATTACATGATTACCTGCATTTTTTTCTTGCAAACCTCCTGTCTTAGTAAAAAAAAAAAAAAAAAAAAGGTGATCACTTAAGAAGCCCTGACCCTCAGCAGGATTTAGGCACTTAAAATACCTTTGAGAATCTGGGTCTTAATGAGGAGCAATTCAATATTTTGTTTTCTCCTTGTTCAGTGTTGAGCCCCATCACTCATTTAATGCACTATCTTCAAACCCTGCTCTCAAGAATTAATGATTAATGTCCTCATGGGATTTTTTTTTTTTATGATTCTCCCCTATCCAAAGATTTCACAAATATTAATGTACTTATTTTCACAGCATCTCCATAAATGAAAGGCTTATTACCTTCTTTACATATTGGGAAACTTAATGGCAGATAGTTTAAGGTGAAAACCATGAAGTTTGGGGTACGTGCAGCTCCCAGCAGTTCAGCATTCTTGAGCATGGTGCGGAATTCTGTATGTTCAAAGCGCAGCTCCTGTTGGCGACTGTGACTGTGCAGTGCTTTTGTAAATCAGATTGCAGAGTCTCAGGCCATCCACTCACAAACTGAGACAAATGCAACTGAACAACATCACGCGGTGCTTTGAGGAAGAGGCAGAAGCCTGACATCACGCCTGGGCAGAATGATGGAGCAGCTGATGCACTACTGCGTTAATAAAAAATTAAACTGGGTAAGATAATTAGAGCCAGTTAACCTGGATTTAAGGACAATAAACTCTGTCATGCTACCTTTTTTTATTGAATTGAGGTTATGTATTTGGTTAGTGAAGACAATGGTACTGATGGAGGCTGTTAGTAAGAACGATAACCCAGAGCTGGTTCTGCCCTATCTTGGTCCAGGTTGTGAACAGATGTTTTACCTTCAGGATACAGCTGTGCCACCAGAAGGATTCACCCCCACCAGCTGCTTGTGACCATTTCCTAGTGAGAGACTCATTCCCCTTCCAATCTGCCTGCAGAGCAGCTCCTGAGTGCACCCCTGACTTTACAGGTGAGCATGGAAGTTCACTCAGACCGGCAACTTACATCCCATAACCTTCTCCTGATAATTTTCCTTGAGAGGAGCTCAGGAGCTTGCTCAGATTCCTCTATACCAGACAGCAGCCAGACAGTTGACTTTCTAAGTCATGAAATTAATCCTCTGGAGACGCAGTGATGTCCCTTAACTCTTCTTCCTGTCTCCCACCTCATTTATGAGTCACCTGCCTCTACAATTAACGAGGCAGAGTCATATAGGGAACGGCCTTCTTCACGGGAAGGTGACCCACATGTGAAGCAGGTCTGTCCTGTTCAATGAATAAAGCAACCACTCTGTGGCAAAGCCCAGCAGGTAGTCACGTAATTAAAGGCTTTTCTCACTGTACGGACACTTGATGTATATACCTACGTATAAGGCATAGACATGTGAACACACAGAGAGGCCAAATTAGATTTACACAAGCTATTTTACCGTGTGTTATTTCTGACTTTCAAGTGCTTAATTTTGCATTCTTCATGGTGTTTTAATGTGGGTCTTTTTCTCTGTGTGTATACATTAAAACAATGCAAAAAAACAACGCGTGCTCGCACAAGACAAGTTCTGACGGCGCGCGTAACTTCTAGGCACAGATTATTTGGATGCCCTAATGGAATGTAGTGAAATCAAGTAGGAATTAAATCAGTCCAGTGACTTTTTTATTTTAAACAGATCTTCAAATAGTAGAATTAAATAAGTTAAATTAAATGAACAATTAAATTAAACAGGCTTTGAGCTGGATTTCTGCTTCAAAAGACCAAAGTCTCTAGCAGCATTCGTTTTGCATTTCCTTGGTCATGAGATGGTAGCCGAGTGTGTGATGTTGAAAAATCACTTAGTGCAAATACATGTATATATTTTCTGCATCCTCCTCTAAGGCTGCTGACAGATTCTTAACAGAAATACCAAGACTGGAATAGTAATGCTTGGTTTAGGAGCAAGATGGGAGCATTTTCACCTACAATGGGAATCACAACCTGCTCTGTGCAGGTGATTCCTGTCACTTCTACTGTATAACTGTTTCTAAAGGGAAAGCGAAAACCAGACTCCACCAGGAATATCTTGGGATATTCCTTAAGGATTATCAAAGGAAAGGAATCGGGATACCCTGAGAGAACTCAGTGACTCAGAGACAGATAAATTACACTTTGCACACAGACTAACTGTGCAAGCACTTGTATGTGCTACAGAAAGTAACCAAACAAATGAAAGGATGGCAACTCAAAGTGTAATTGATTCCAGGGTATGAATCACCGAGTTCCAATCTCAGCAGAACCTAACTGGAATATTTAATAAAAAAATGGAACCTATAATCATGAACCTTATTTGCACATGAAATATTTCCCTTTGATTTTTTTTTTCTTCTTTACACCTGGCTAAGAGGCATGCTCGATGGGGACTGTTTCTTTCCACACCTGCTCCTCTGTAGTATAAGCAAGCTCAGACTCACCTTGGGTCCAAATGGTTTTGCTGTGAGTCCATCCATGCTTACCTGGGCTGGGAGCGAGCTGGAATTGCTGGGATACCCTGCACAGACCTGGCTAAACTTGATCTGCACAAGTACAGCTCTGGATACTCTCCCGCTGCCCATCCACAGAGGGCACCTGCACCAGTGTCTCACAGCTCAGCTCACGGCTCTCCTGAGTAAATCCTTCAAAAACTGCAAGGAGAAGAGTGTATTCTCTCTTCTCTGCGTACGAAACAAGCGAGGCTCTGTGCATGGGGTTTAAGAGAGAAATAAGAGCATTATTAGTTCAAGTTGGAGAAAGAACATGTTGATTTTGCGCAAGAAAATTGTTATGAAACAAAATAATGGGCTTAAGAACAAAAGGGAAGGGGGGGGATCACAACACAATTTTTATTGTATTTTTTATCAATGTTTGAAGCCTTGAGAGATAAGAGGTTCACTCTGGTAAATAGTTTGCAGTTACCTGTAAGCCAGGCCAGCCTGTGTGCACACAGCTCTGCAGGGCGGTCAGGCTGGCAGGCTTTGTCTTTCCAGGCGTAACCACCGATTTATACCTTACCCTGCAAAGGTCAACGCTCCCTTTCCAGCATGCTAGCACTGCTGTCTTGAGGTGTTTGCCTCTACCCTGGAAATACCAAGCATTTCTTTCATAATGTTGGGTTGTTTTTTTTTTTGGCCTCAATTTATGCAGCTTGAAGCACAGGAATCCATGGACTTTTGAAATTAAAGAAAAAGGGAAAGAGGGAGAGAGGTGGGTCCCTTCATTCACCCAAAGGGCTAAGGGCTCTGTATTTCACACCATGAGAGCCCCAGGACCTGCTGCGTCTAAGGAAAAGGGTGACATTCCAGCTGGGTTTGCTCTAGACCAGTAGGGTCTGGGTGGCACAGGTAGCTCTCCAGGATGTTTGCTCAGTACACACCCAGCACACACCACACCGGTATCTGAGGAAAGGTGAGAGCCATCGGGTGTACCAAGCACGCTGCACCAAGTGACCCACCGCAGACTTGCCCCAGCCTTCTTTCCCTCTGCTGCCCAGAGAGGATGCTGCGTCCGAGGAATCTGAAAGTGCAGGAGACAGTCAGAAAACTCAAGTTCTTCTACAGCTAGAGACATCTAGTTAGAAATGTTTTGCTAGGAGGGAAAAGCTGCCAGTAGCAGCCTGAGAGACAGAGGTTACACCTGGATTGAGAAGAAATGCTACAAGGGAGGAGCCAAACTGGGAGTGGACACATGGCTTGGGGAGGTTTGGCTTTGACAAAAAAAAAGAAAAAAAGAAAAAAAGGAAAGGAAAGGGAAGGGAAGGGAATTGTAAACAATATTGTGAAGAAACAAACCTGGTACAGGATGGTGGAGGAGATGGAAATTAGCCTTTCATCTGTACCGGGCTTCTGGTTTTGACTAAGAGATAAAAGAGCAGAGGATCATTGATGAGCAGCTCTTGCTGTGACCTTTCCCCACTCCCCCAGCCCCCTCAGCTGGGCCATGGACCCTCAGACACCAGAACAGGCAATTCCAACAGCCTCCATCAGCAAGGAGGAGATTTTTGCTGGCAAACCTGCATTTCTTATCCAGCAAACACTCTTCTCAGACACGCCAGAGGTTCAGCCGTGTTCCTCGGGAAGACTTCAACTGGACGAGTTTAAAGCAGGTAGCATTTAAAACAAGAGATCTGTGCTGGTGACTGCAGGTGTTGGGAACTGTTCACACTCGTGACCGTGTCACGGGACAACATCAAAGGAGGCTTCCACCAGTTTCGTGGTTGTACGCAATGAGGTAGGCAGGCAGCCCAAACCTGCCAACTACCTTGGGCAGCACGTTTCTTATCTCCAGGTCCTTGCCCTAGGGAGCAAGGTTCCTGTCCATTGGGGTTTTGACAGAGGGCTCTGGGTGTTATCAGCTTTACTCCCCCTGGCAGGAAGGAGATCGTTAGGCTTATTTCACGGTGGTGTTGACCTATTTGTAGTCACCTTATTCAGTATCAGTTATTCTGACTCAGCACCTCGCCGGCTCCTGCTTATTTTCATAAGCTTACCTGGAGCAGGTGACTAACTGGTGCCCAGTTCAGCTTCTCCTCTGCAACACGCTTCTGCGACCGAGAACCCAGCGGTAAGAGATGAAGAGGTATTTGTAAAATTATGAATTATGCAGCAATTCTCTGTTAACCTCTCAATTATTTTTAAAAGCCTGTTGCTATGGGAGAATGCTCCTGGAGTCAGTTATTTTAAAGTTTTCTTCTCAGATACATAAACCCATCCTTGTGGTATTTTCAGATTTGAGGACAAATCTTTATGCAGATGCAAAGTGTGTTGTTCACTCTGCCGGGAACGAAGTGTCCTACCCACTGTTCCAAGACCTCACAGCAAACCAGTGCCATGCTTGATGAGCGTTAGCCTATATTAAAAAAGGAAGAAGATTAGATATTTAAGTTTTAAAGTTCAGGACAAAGTTCCTTTTCCTCGCTTTATTAGAAGCAGGCAAAGTAGGAACCGTACAAAGCTAATAATTACTTGTTTTAAAAACACAAATAGAGGAACGGTGTCCAAGTCGGACAAAGTTCAGAGCCTGCTGTTTTCTTTAAGTGAATTTACTAAAACTCCTGTGAGCTTTAAATCTGACTTTTCTTTTGCTTTTCATGGCATGAAGTGCAGGCTCCCGAGCCGTGACTGATACCAGGCATCTATATAACTCCCATTTTTAGGGTTGGCTGCTGCTGTCATGGAAAACATTAGTGTCAGCTTCACCTTCTTGCAAAACAGTCAGCATTTGTTTGGCTGAACAAAAAAATATTTTGGAATGGACCTCAGTGACCTTCTGCAAATTGATATCTGGCTTGCAACAGGCAAAGCTGAGTCACCAGTTGTGCGGGGGGTGAAATCCAACCCATACATCTGTAGCGTGTCTCGCGTTGCCAGCGTAATTGGTGTTGCGATGGTCTCGGGTTTTAAAATAGCTTTGAAGAGCCTCTGATAGGATTTTGGTTGGGTACTGTACGTTACACTGTCTCTGGGAGGGGGTGGATTTACAGATCTACTCTGTAAAGTTTGGATGTTTGGGTTCTCCTGGTCTATGTGTATTATCCTGGGAAACTTCCAGTTCCTCCGAAGGAATAAAAATTCTGAGTTCCTCCAGACTGATGCTCTTCTGGTGGATTTGATCCTTCAGAACATGGAGGCGAACAAGCAATTAATTTTCTTCTAGTAACACCTCTCTTCCTTGTTGGGTTTCTGTCATGGCTTTGATGAAGTCCACAGTGCTTGCAACTTCCTTTTAAAAAGCAGTCCACCATCACAGGGAAATCTAAGCTTTTCTGGGATGGGGGTGTAAGGGCCGTAGCACTCATTTGACTGAACATTTTAGGGGTTTTGCTGAAATTCTCAACCTGCTTCAACCTCCCACATCAAGGACGGTGCAATACCGTTCTTGGAAGGTGAACTGCTGTAGTGCTGGCAGGTGGTTTTACTGGGTAGAGGGGAACAAGCTGCGTAGCACTCCACATTTCACGCCCCAAGGGGTAGCCTCTCCTTTAAAGATTTCATTCAGTTCTGGTTTCAGATTTTATCAAGGTTTTCAACAGTAACCCCTGGGGAGATACTTTCTGTAACAATTACTATGCTGCCTTTTCAGTAGCTGCATCATGATACCGTTCCAATAATTGGTAAGTCTCAGCTGTAGCAGGAGTAACACAGGTCCTGTAACCACCTTCTATAACCCAATGAACGCTCCAGGAGCATTCATGCTGTTACCCACATGGAGCAGGCACAGAACTGCTTGTACTTTATTAGAAAGTGCTGTAATTTTGCCCACAGTTTAGTCTTTTTTTTTTTTTAATAAAAAAACCCAAACATAAATTTTAAAATCCCCCAACCAGCAACAAAAAATAACCCAAACCAAGCCAACTTCCCTTGTGGTTTTAAGAGCCATATTTCCATTATCTCATTTTAAACGAATGAGGTTGAGTATTTGTTGTGACTCTGAAACAACAGGGCCATGCTCTGCTTGCACAGAGGGCAGCTGAATAGAGTTTCAAGTCTACATATCCACTTAAGGGTGTATTTTCATCTTGTTCAGCATAATCACAATGCAAGTCTTTTTTCATTATTGTTTTTCTGCAAGATAAAGTATAGTACTTTACATTTCCATCAGAACTCTACCATTTTCCTTTTTCTTCCTGGAATTCAGAAAGCTTAACATATGACTGATTTTATTTGTTCACTTTGAAGAATCACATCCATTTTGTGGGGATATATAAAAGCCCAACACTTCCAGAATTTGTCTCAAGCCATTTTTTTTTTTTCCTAAAAAAGAGGAATCAAAGCAATATAAAAGCTTTTCCTGGGCGCTAAGTTACAGGTAATTTGCACCTGAAATCTCTAGTTAGAGAAACAAAATCTACTGTCACTGGTTTCTGAACAGTGGAATCACTGACAAAAACAAGTCAAACCAGGGCAAACTGGGAGAAAAGCTGTGGTTTCCACAGCTACACATGTAGTAAAGCATGAATTATGGCTGATGAAGTACCTCAAAACCCCAGTCAGACAATCAACATTTGATTGTAACCGCCGGTGGCAGGGGACATTTGGGGCGATATCCAGCCTCACTGCCCTTCCCAGCGTCCCGTTTGGATGCGGTGTCAGTGCCTGAAGGCAGGAACCCAGCAAACCTCTGCAGCCAGGGGTGAGGACATTTCCAGAAAGCTACGTGCCTCGCAGCAGTTGCTGCACGTCTATCCACACCAATCCTTTCTACCAGCCACGTGAGCATGGTTAACCTTAAATTATATGCTTTTCTTTTGTATTCTTTAAACAGAAAGAGTAGCAGGATTTTAAGGAAAAGGCATTAAAAAAAATATCTACAATACTCAGCTAGTATGGATTATGTTGCTGGCTTTATACATGCACTGTATTTTTCACCAGGGTCTAGGATGCAGCAAGGTAGGGAAAAGTCCTGTCTCTTAGCTGTTGACTGCACTGGGAAATTGACCTCTCCGGTTCCTTCCAAGGTGAACCCAAAGAAGACAGTTGGCAGAGTGAGGTGTCACCCTCCTTCCCTTGCATCTCAGCACAGCGGGGCTTGGGGTGAGCACGTGCACAGCGGAGCCCTCCTGCCCTGCTCTCCTTGGCGAGGCCAGGGCTCCTGGCAGGCTCAGCAGATGCGGGGCTGGACCTGTCAGGAGAAAAGGGGCCACGTCTCCTGACTCAGGGATGCTGCGCAGGAGAGGCAGCAGGAAGGAGACAAGAACCTCGAGCACCCATACATCAACCTCTTCTAGCTTTTCACTTTCTTTTTTTTCCTCCTCTTCACATTTAGGGTAGGATGAGAGGAACCAGAACATGCCCTGGGGATCTCCAGCGTGGGCTGTGCTGCCAAGACCCAGACGATACCCCAGGGAGAGGCAATCTGCCTGAAATCCCTCTGAGGCTATCAGAGCCTGTATCCCTTTGGGCCGCACGAGAACAAAGTTTTTACAAGTCTCTGGAGAGACTGAAAAATAACATTTGACTATTTAACTGCACATCCTTCCTCATAGCAGCGGAAGAGGAGAAGCCTGCCCTCCTGCTCAGACAATTTCCAGTCCCTACATAAAGCGTGGGAAGGGACAACATACTGAAAGACTTTGACTCTCTACCAGCATTTACATACATTTACCAGCTCTAGCTGGTAATTTATAGGATCAGTCTGTAAAGCCCTGCTTGGGACTCGACCTGAAAACGATTCAGTAATACTGTGTATTCTGCAGGCTGTACCTGCATGCAGGCATAATTGGACACATTGGTTGCTTTCCAGGAAATTGCAACCTATTTTTTATTTATCCCCCTCCCCCCAAGAGAGGAAAAAAAGTGTCTATTGACTAAATCCTCCATCAGAATTGTAACATTTAATCCCCAAGGCCAGAGCAATTACTTTCCCTTTTCCTTTGCTATCTGTTGCCCTCCAGCTGGGTTGTAAATCAGCAGACGGAGGTGCTAAATTTAGCAGAATTAGTGTGCACAAGTACTAATTAAACTAGTCACGACAGCCACTGCCTTCATGGGTGATGCCTTCCAGGCATCCCTGGAAAAGAAAACGTCTGAATTTACAGGCTTTCCAAGGAGCTGTGCTGGGTGCAGAGCCACACTCAGCTGTCCAGACGGGGAGGTAACGTGGCCCCTCAGGTTTGTGTTACCTGGGTGTAAGTCCCATGAGCCCCAGCCCACCCCACTTCTTTGGGGCTCACATCTGAGAGAATCTTCCTGTGCTGCAGCAGAAATAGCAGCAGTGTGCTGGAATCCAGCAGCAAACTAAAAAGATATGCAAAATGAAACAATCATTTCTTTGACTGCTACTGCAGATGTGGTCTGGGGGCACTGCATTCAAGTGAGGCCTTTGTTGGGTTTTGACAAATATGAAAATTCTCTGAGAATTTCTACCAAAAAAGGGCAATGGAGCTGGGGAAGGGGCTGGAGCACAAGGGTGCTGAGGAGCAGCTGAGGGACCTGGGCTTGTTCAGCCTGGAGAGAAGGAGGCTCAGGGGAGAGCTTCTGGCTCTGACAGCTCCTGACAGGAGATTGGAGCTGGGGGGCTCGGGCTCTGCTCCCAAGGAACAAGTGACAGGACAAGAAGAACTGGCCTCAAGTTGCTCCAGGGGAGGTTTAGGTTGGAGCTGAGGAACAATTTCTTCCCCTCCAGGCTTGTCCAGGGCTGTCTCAGGCTGTCCAGGGCAGGGGTGGAGTCCCTGTGATCCCTGGAGGGGTTTCCAAGCCCCCCATGGAGCTGTGGTGCTGAGGGACATGGGTCAGTGGTGCCCTGGCAGTGCTGAGTTAACAGTTGGACTCTGTGATCTTAAAGGTCTTTTGCACCCTAAACGAGTCTATGATGCTATGAGGTAGCAAAAACCCCTTAAGATGCTGAGCAGCACTGAATTTTACATTTCAGCTACACCAGTGTTTTAGCAAACACATCACTCACAGAGCAGCAGCGCTGGGCAGGTCTGTTACTCTGCCAGTGGTCTCTTGGCACACAGGGCAGAGCCCATGGCCATCATGCCTGTTCTTTCATTAATTGCACCATTATATTGGTGCATCCTCTGAGGTCACCATTCCCTTCCCCCCCACATCACACACACTGGGGACCTGCTGCTCGCACACAGAGCGGCAGATGTTGCCCTGCCTCTCTCATTTCTCAGTGGAGAACTTGCTGTCAGCTGGGAAGGAGCTTCTTCATAACTGGTATTTACAGGCAGCTGGTAGATTAAGAACATTTTTTTTTTTTTTAAATAAATTCTTCTTCTTAAAATTTCAGCTCTTTAAGCTCAAATGCCACAGATGAGGGCACACAATGGCTTGCTCTTCTACAGAAACAACACTGTAACATCTGATTACAAGTCCACGATGGACAAACACGCAGGAGCTTCCTTGCCTGTACTCCCTGGAAAGTCACAAAAATCCAGGAGCCGCTGCACCACGGAGCAAGAACCTCGCTTGTATTTAAAGGATCATCAATACAACTGAATTCAAAGCGATGGAGTTTCTAACTTCCCTTGACAGCATGCAACCTCAGTGCAGTTAAAAATACAGCCGGCGGGTTCTGAAGCGGAGGGTAATGCGCTGCCAGCAGTTTAAGGTTTGTGCTGCAGCACACAGAAGTTGCACACTGGGCAGTTTTAGTTTTTAGTCCTGGCGGTAGAACCGTGAGATTTATAGGAGGTGACAAAAGTGATTTTGACCTGCTGTCCCTCTCTGCAGTGAGCACCTTTGCCCTTCACGCCGTTGCTCTTGATGAAGGTTTGCGACACGAGGAGTCTGGGAATAGTACAGGTCTGGCACCCGCACTGCCCTGGCAGGGTGCAGAGCAGCTCGCTTCCAAACACGGACACTAAGGCAGAAAGCTGGCGAGTCCTCCCCACGGCTCTTCACTCAGATTAGATGGAAATCATTCCCCAGATTCCTCAGCAGGCTTCCTGGGAAGCGTTGCTGGTTATTGCATGTGCAAGTGGGGGCTGCAGTGCGTGCTGTATTTTCTCTTGTCCGTGGAAGTGGCTGCACCATTGTCCTGTCTCCAAAGCACACCCTGTACCCTCCACTTGCAGATATAATTTAGCACTGGTCACATCTTGGCAATACAATATTTACTTCCTGTACACCCTTTGACACCTAAGCCAGTTTTCTACAGGAGCTCTGCAGATGGCAGAGTTACAGACAACTATTTTTTCCACGTGGAGTCTCTGATGTAAAGGATCAGTTCATCAGCTTGTCCCCCAGCAAGGATGTTAACACAACCTTGCCTGCTTATCTAGCATCTATTTCCTCAAAACCGAAGGAAATTTAGTATCCTATCTCAAGCGTCTCTACGAAGTTTGAATGAAAAATCACCAATAAATTCAAGACTAATTGTGTAGGAAGACAGACAGATGACATGACTGTACAAGCTTTGCTTATCTTAAGAAACCAGGCTACAAAACCCACAAACAAATACAACAAAGACAGCAGAGGCAACCTCCCTCTCCCCCAGGTCTGTGAGCAACTACATCCTTCCTTTCGATTAAGAAAAGCGGTGTTTGTCCCAAAGGAGAGGAAGAAAACACAATGTGAAAAGCAGCCTGCATAGGAAATATCCCTAGCAGGCATAAAAAAAGCATAGCAATTCCAAGTTCTCTCTCTCACCCATGAAAAATTCTTTTTCCTCCCAAGAACCACTCATGATACTGACCAAAAGCCCTCAGCAAGGTGTTCCCACACAGTGCTGGATGCCCTTGGACAACACCAAGAAGCATCCCTGCTCTCCAGAAGCCTTGTAGTCAAAATGGGTTTGCTGTTTTGAGGGCTTTGAAGGCAAAAGCCCTCTGGCAAAATACAGGGGCACCGCTTTCCATCTGTACCCCTCATGGGAAACCCGCTCACGTCCTTGTGAGCACTGCTGGCACTGGCAGCACAAACACGTGTCCTGCTGCTGCCAAACACACACAGATGCTGCCCACGTGCCTTAGCCCTGGAGCCCAGGGCTTTGGGGTGGGAGACCATATACCAACCCATTACTTCCTCCGGGCGATGGCTCTGGGCTGCCTGCTTCCTTGCAGCCAAGAGGCGACTCCAAGGCCTCACCGCCTTCAGCAATCTCATAGATGCAGTCCTGAGGTGAGGCAGCAGCTCACACTGACAAACTCCCTGTGCTAGAAGAGTTCTGATGTCTCTTAAAACCACTCTGAAATCTAGTTTCTCCTGTTTTTACAGGCTGAGCTTTGCTTTTCCCAACATGCTTCTGACGTCCTCTATTTGTAGCTGGGAGAAGAGAGGAAAAAAGCAACAACAGGAAGAAAATTGTTGTGCAGAGATGAACCCCAGCAATGTAATCTTTCTATGTCAGGGAAAACTTACACTCCTCTTTTGTTATTTGGATAATAAACCCTTCACCAGGCTTACGCTACCTGGCAACCACCAACAAAACAAGAGTTGCTGCTGGCCCTGGTCAATGCTCTGCTTTGTGCCAGTCTGCAGACCAGTATGAGCTCGGCATCCTAATCTGTTTTAGGTGAGGTTCTCCATCACCCCTTCCTTTCACTCGCCTTATTAAATCCCACATCAGGCACGGCTTTTGCGAGCTGAGCCCCGCCGTGCAAGACTCGGGCAGGCTACCACACGCATGTCATTTCTCACCTGCACTGGATCCCAAATGCTGCAAATTCAAATTCCCAAATTTATTTCTTTTTGTTTTTTTTTCAGGTGGATCTTAGCCTACGAGTGCTGCATGGTAAACTGAGACGCTACCAAGAAGCTTTCACCATCCTACTTCATCCTGCGGTTAATAAATGTTAAACTCGCTGACACCATAAAACAGCATCCAGGGGATGGTTGAGGAGCTGTAAGTATTTATATCAGCACAAACAAAG
Source organism: Megaceryle torquata (assembly GCA_024611175.1). Taxonomy (NCBI): domain Eukaryota; kingdom Metazoa; phylum Chordata; class Aves; order Coraciiformes; family Cerylidae; genus Megaceryle; species Megaceryle torquata. Next base: position 40,669 of record JANIJG010025241.1, on the reverse strand, counting down.
TTACAAGTCTCGCTATCTAAATGCACCAGCCTGTATGCAAAAGCCTGGAGCTATAATTATCCACTAGATCTTAATGAGACTAAAGGTTAATAACGTCGTGATGTTAAATGTTTCCACAGTTTTGCCTCTTGTGTCGTACGCTTGCCATAGTTTGCCTGAAACTCTGAGATTTCCTTATTTACTGCAGTATTGCCAAGCTAACAGGAATAAAAGTCTGTGACAAAAAAATGCTATGAGAAGAGCAAACAAGCTTGGTATTTCTGGGATTATCTTCGCCTTTTTTGTGGGAACAGATTTTATTTCCAATAAAAACCTGTAGGTCTTCTAATGATCTACTTCAGCTCCTAATTACCCCAAGCGCACGCCGCAGTTGGATCAGACTGTACATTTGTAAGTCGAGTCCCTAAAACTTTGAATGGAGCCATAAAAACTGCCAGGGGAGAAGTAAATTCTGGGGGTTTTGACTCCCCAGATTTTTTTTTTAATTTTATCCCTTAGCTTATAGATAAATTAGGAAAGACAGACATGTTTTTCAAACCTAGGCAGCTCAGCAAAGATTTATGCTCTATCTCCAACCTCAGTCAAAAGGAAACAAGGAGGATTTATAAGGAATGAGATGAAGATAAGCACCAAAAATGTCATAATGTTGTAAGATGGATGGGCTGGCCCCTCAGAACTGTATACTCAGTGCTGCACATCCTAAAAAAAATAAATGGGTGTTAACTGTAAGTTTTTCAGAAGGGAATAACAGGGGCAGTTCAAAGACTCAGAAAGGCTTAGGTTAAAGTGATTAAATCCCACGAGTTTCTTGTTCTAACAGGAGATGAAAAGTATAATAAATTATGAGTGACTCAAGGTGCTGAAATCCCTTTCTTCCTAATTAGCAACACAGCAGCAAAGGGACAAGTGGTGGCTCTAAAAGGTGACGGCTCCAAAGTCCTGAGAGAAGTCAAGCACTTCACCAAGAGCAAGGAGCTCCATGGCCCCGGGCGCTGGGGAGCACAGCAAAATTGAGAGAGACCGGACAATTTACATCGCTACTGAGAATGAAGTGACAAATAATTATGCAAAGTGAAGGAGAGAGATTAGGGAGCAATAATCCTCTCCTGAAGGCGTTCTGCAAGGGGCTGGTACCTTGCTGCAGAGCTGCTCTGTGTGGGACACTTCTGAGGTGGGCACGGGCAGCTCAGCTCTGACCTCACCTCTGAAAACAGCACTTGGTGCTGCTCAGTTAATGCAGCCATAGTTTGTGTATCAACTGTGCCCATTAAAAAACAATTAGGCCCTGATTTCTTTTATCTTTATGGTCTCCGATTGAGGAAAATTATTCAGTCAATTAGCTGTTGATGCTGCACCAGCAGCTTTTTACTTGCATTTCCAGATAGGCAAGCCAGGCCAGACTGTATTCTTGTTAATCAGTAAACCTTGGAGTACAACGTCAAAGACATCCCCGTTCCCCACAAGTACCGTTAATAACACTGCTTGAGCTAAAAGAAAAGTTCCAATAGATTTAACAAGACACTTTGAAATTAATCGCATTATATTCCAAATATTATTATTTCATGCTCCACACTGAAAGAGGGACCATTAACCGAATAGCTACTGAGGATGGCACGTATAAACAGGGAAAAGCCACAGCAGCTTGAAAGACTGTGAGATCATTGCTTACTTTACAAAGTAGAATGCTACAGCCACCGACAAATTGTAATTACAGTGCATCAACCACGGGATGTGACATTCAGTTAAAAAAAAATATTTAAAATATGGATTTTTCCATCTCTAACTGGGCAGGGCGCTCTGCAGCGTATGCAGCAGCAGCACTGGAGATGCTCCAGAGGTGACCCAGTGTCCTTGGCTGCGGCTGAGCCCGGCCAGCGGGCAGGGACATGTCTGCACTGGGGCAAGCGAGGGCAGGCATCGACCGAAAGGAGAATTTCAGCTCTCACTTTGCCACTGCTCTATTAGTGGGGTTTGCGATTGAAGCAAGGAGTTCCCAAGCGTGCGTGGCAAGAAGATCCTATTCATTTTAAGCATCTCTCATCTGGCTAACTCACTTTGTATTCTAAAATTAGACAGTCCCACAGGAATATAATCCCTTCTGGTCTTCTTTTCTACTGATGTAATAATATTTGATCATAAGAAATCACACAAAGGCCTCAAACCCATCATGCCCGTAACTCAGTTCAGCCTCCCCTTTGCTTGCCTGCCTCCTCAGGAGTCACTCTGAGGTCAGTTCGACGTGTCGACAGCCTCAGGTGTTGCATCATTGCCAAAGAGGGACAGTGAGAAGCAATGAGACAGTTTTACTGGAGGTTGCATCATTCTTTCAGGTTTTCCTTCAAGAGGTAGAACATAGGCTAGCTATGATCAGACAAACATGGAATTGTTTAGGGTGCAAAACACCTTTAAGATCATTGAGTCCAACTGTTCCCCCAGCACTGCCAGGGCACCACTGACCCCTGGCCCTCAGCACCACAGTTCCACAGCTTTGAAATCCCTCCAGGGATCACGGGGACTCCACCACTGCCCTGAGCAGCCTG
>JANIJG010025241.1:21022-36753 GCA_024611175.1 Megaceryle torquata | reverse complement strand
CTTTGCTCCAGGCTGAACAAGCCCAGGTCCCTCAGCTGCTCCTCACCACCCTTGTGCTCCAGCCCCTTCCCCAGCTCCGCTGCCCTTCTCTGGCCACACTCCAGCCCCTCAGTGACCTTCTGGAAATGAGGGACCCAGATGGAGACAAATCACTCGTGTTAATCCTTATGCACAAGGAGACTGAATTAGTCTACAGTCTTCAATGAGACACCAGATACTACTTTTTCCCTGGCTTCCCAGCCTCATTCAACACAAGGAACGAAATGTGCTCACTTAATCAACAGTCATTCAATATTTTGTTTTCCTTCTTGTCACTCAGCACGTAGCCCTTGGCTTTCCTGTCAGTGCACGGTTCGGAACCTGCTGTGGGGACAAAATTCGTCATTTCCTCTTGGCCTGGTCCTCACCGCAGATCGCTACGGCATCCAGGGGCTTTGGAAGCATTAACAAACTCACTCCTGCAATCCCCCTGACGATGCCGCGCTACCCTCGCTCTGCAGAGGGGCAGCTGCCGCACGGGAAGATGCAGCTTTCTGGAAAGGTCAAGAATGACACATTCTGAGCGCATATGCTGCTCGTCTCAGTTTAAATTTTTAGGGTTTAGTGCTTAAAATGAGACTGCAGATGGGCACACCCAGAATGCCAGCTGGGAGCCACCGATAGCTGCAGACCATCTGCACCACCTCGCCCGAGCTCGGTGGTACAGCCTGGGAAGGGACCGCGTTCCACTGTCAGAAGCTCCTTTTCCTTCTACCAGTGTCTGCCTCCCTTATCACGTGCCTTCTGACTTCTGCTCTTAGTGAAAAACAAGTAGAAAACAAGGATTCAGAGTGGAAGGGACCTGGGGACCATCTCGCCCCCTCCCTTTCCCTGCCGCAGGATGGGTCAGCCCTACCTTTTCCCCACTGCCAGCCTCACGCTCTGCGGTCTGGCGATTCCTCCATCTTTACAGGTGACCCTATGACAGCATTTTGCTGCTTGCAGAGCTTGCAATTTGTTCAGCAAGTCTAACCCACATCTCCTTGGTACTGTTCAAACCTTTTTTCCTATCCATTGCAGACAGAGAGAGCAGACCAGTCTTCTGTGGGAGGAACTGGCCTCTTCCCCCAGCTCCAGCTTCTCACCAGAGACACTCTGCACACTCAGTCCTGCTAGAAAAACAGCGCACGATCACACGAGAGTCATGGCCACAATATAGGGGGTGGGATGAAAGGAGGAGCAAACCCAGCTTTGGTGGGCATCCTCCACACAGTGCCTGGCCAGCTCTGTGCTGCCCCCCAAGATGATGCTCTCCTCACACGGTTCTTCCTAGGTCTGCTCCCACACACACCTATTGCCCTTTACAAGGCCATTTGCACACACGCACGTTTTAGCGAGCGCCACGCGAGTTCAGAAGCTGATGCAACAGGCATCTCTGCAGCAGCCAAACAGCACCCAGCTGGTGACAGCCCTTCCCAAAAACGTAACCAGAGCATTGTCTGAAGTTCTCCAACTCACTCTTTGAAGCTTCAAGCACATACTTCCTGCAATGCTCTTAAACAAACGGCCAGTTTAATTTATCAGTCCCTGACATTCACGTGTTTGATGTTGATTAGCAACTCCACATTAAACTAAAATTTACATCCAAGGTATTCCACCATGTGGCTGGCCACAAACCCACGGCCCAGAAGCATTTGTTGTGCTCTTTTAATGCTGCCTCATTTTCTAAGGGCAGGGCTGAAACTGCTGGGAGGCTCTCTCTGGGGAGAGCCTTTACTGCTCGCATTAGCAAAGTTACCAGCATAGGAGTAGAGCAGATCCTTGTAACTGCCAGGGGGAAAGAAAGAAAATAATCACTAATCATTGGATTTCAATGCGGCTGGTACCATCTGGTGTAGCTCAGGAGCTGGTCTGGTTATGTTCAGCCAGCAGGATGCTCTTCTGGCAAGAGTTTAAGAGTTCAGCAGGAAAACTAACCCGTTATTCAAGGTGAATTTTATGAATGCCAGATAGTAAGGAACAGCTTGCAAAATCAATCCTGAAATCAGCTGCCCTGAGGCTCCCTGCCACTACTGTATGTTTCTTCAGCTGCAGAATGAAACAGCAACAAGTTCCCCTCTGTGAGGCTCTGCTCAGTGGAGATCTCCATGTTGATTGCTTCACCCTGCCCGGGATGAGCCCTCGCTGCGAGGGCTGGACTGCTGCCTGGAGAGCTGTGCTTGTTTGTGAGGGGGCATCCTCAGCTTGCTCAAAGCACCTAGCAGAGGGGAGCGTGTGTATGTTAAGAAAGGGAGCGGATAATTCTTCTTAAATGTTTAATTCTAGAGAAAGAGCAACAATTTATGTAGTTGACTGTGCTCAAGTGAAGCAGAGTTTGGCTCAGACAAAACAAACGAAACTCTTAGAGCTTGTGTGTGCAATCTGCGTTCAGTCTTTCGAGGTATTTTTGTTCTGTGATACAGTTTTAAAAGCTTGCACCAGTAATTTGATTGCCCTGGAGTCAAACCACTTAACCCAGCAGCACACATCTCAACAAGAACCTTTCTACTGCTGTATCATCATCCCACACATGCAAAAGAGCTGATATTCCAGATTCCCTCAGTCAGAGGAGTGGATGAATATTCAAATTCTATCAGTACGGATTCATTTTTGTTGATACTAAAGAGCCTGGGGGTACAAGCTGTAAAAGGAAAGAAGAAAAGGAAAAATAATAAAAATAACAAAGAAAGAAGCAGCCTTTTAACCATGTATGCTGGAAACTTTTCACGTTCTCTGAAATAACCCAGCTCATGGCTGCTCATAGAAAACTCTCTCACAATTCACGCCTAGAGATGTTTACAACAACCAGACAAGTAGTTCTGCCTGTTCAGTGCTGAGAACTGTTTCTTCTGAGCTTCAACAGCTTCTTCAGGTCCTGCCAGTTCCTGCTTTAGAAATCATAAGCAACACAGATACCTGCGCTGGCCACGTGGTGCTGGTACAGACGCCCTGGATTCTGACCAAAACTAAAAACCGGGCTGAGCTTCCAATCCTGATTTTGGACCTCAAGTCCCAATACCCTGACTTTAGATTTTGCCCCAGGCTTGGTTTTTCATTTTTGGTTTAGTGGTTTTTTTGTTTTGGTTTGGTTTTTTTTGATTCCTGAACAACAATCACAAAAACTAGACCCGTGATCTGGAAGTGGAGAGGCTGAGTGATCTGTCTGACCCCTGTTTAAATAACATTTTAAGTCTACTGCTAGGAGGTACCTCTAAGACTCACAGTGATACGTGCTTCCACACCTTCATAACAGAGCAAAATAACTAAATAAGGCACCAGGCGTTAATTTCAATGAAAACAGTTAGAAAAGCCATTTCAGGTTAAAACATTATCGGTCATTTTCATATAACAACCACTCTTCAACCCGCTACCATTTATTCTCAGCCATATAATTACAAATGCTCAAGGTTTTTTCCAATATGTAATTTTCTTCATTGTCAAAAATACCACTGCAAGCAACACCCTGCGGGAAACACGGCAAAGACCAAAAACCTGCTTGATTACAGTCATGGGCTGTTAGGTAAGCAATGCTGAGGAAAAATACAGGTCAGCCCCCACCCCACAGCATTAGCCCTGCGCCTGCAGTGAACACGAACACGCATTGGTTTCAAAAGGCCACCACTTTCACAGCCCCAGCTCATCACGTGGAAAGGACCCGACATCTCCAAACCCATACGTAAGGAACGAGAGCAGCAGAGCGGGTGCCCAGAAATTGCACCAAATGTTCCCGAGAGCTGAAATACTACCAGTGTGTAAAGCAGGACTGAGAGGAAGAAAAGCCAGAGGGAGGAAGGAAGGAAAAGGAGGGGGAAATGCCCTTTGATGGAAGACAGAGATGGCAATTTCTGGCACGGCCGATACGCCAAAGGAATGAGAACAATGGCCAGTCCCTGGAGGTCTGCAGGGCAGATCGCAGCGTCTGTGAAGCGCAAAACAAACAGTCTCACTTTGATGATTTCCTTTATGTTTATTGTGCAATGGGGAGAAGGGGAGTTGAGCTGGTAAGTGGTTGAAGAAAAAAAATAGAATTAAAGATTTTGTTGACAGCTGAAAAATGAAAAGATGGGAGCCCAGCTGCCAATGGGCACCTGGTGGGTTTGCTGGATGGAAGGTGTCTGTCAGTGCCCCTGACGCATCAGCTTCTGCAAAGCAAGAAAATACTCAAGGCAGAGAGCTCTCGTTCAGCTCTCGTTCGTCTCAAAATTTTCCTATATTAACAACATGTGGTCACATTCAGGCCACACGACATGAAATAAGGTTCCTCAAAACCCAGCCAAAACTTCCCTGTTGCCCCAAAATAGTTTTTCTAGAAATCTGAATATAATAAAACATGAGGGATTAAGCTGAGAGGTTGCAAACAGGACAAACACTTGTTTGGCAATAGGAATATGTATACAATTCGATTCTCTGGAGATCTCACTTCAGTTCTTTTTAAGCTGCTAATGTACAGAACCAATGTGATGGGCTTTCTATTTCAGGACGTTAAGCATATTGGGCTCGGAGCAATTAAGAGATGACTAATACATTTGTGCTCTTCCTTTGCTCGTTTATATCACTATAGTTTATTTTTCCAATTTGCCTATTTTTCAAGGTGGTTCTTTAATCCCTCCTGGGGAGTGCCTTTGCTTTTGTTCCCATATAGCCAGGAGCACACGGGTGAAGAGCCTGACTCTGCATGCTGAGGTTTAAAGAAATTAAATGAAGCAGGAGAGAGCCTGGAGGCCAATGGCTCTGCTCTGCAAGGCTGTAGCTCATCCAGGCTGGTGAAAGCAGAGGGAGAAGATTTTTCCACATTTTCTCAGATCACAGAACTCCCTTTAGCAAGCTTCACTACTTGGCTCTGGTATTGTTAATTTTCCAAGCTGGGTCTGTGAATGTCTAAGCCTAAAGGAAGAGGAAGCAATGACAGTCTTGGACAATTTAGGGACTACCAGCTGCTGTGAACTCAGCCAGAGGAAGGAAAAAGTGTGGGGACAGGGGGAGAGCTTTGCCCATTTTGCCTTGTGCTGGACTGACAAATGAAGACCACTTGTAGGGGGTGGGGAAGCTCCCAACATCTCACTTTTCACCAGGTGGCTGTCACCTAAGTCGAATACTCCTGCCTAGGCACATCCCCGAGATCCACGTACGTGGCCAGGGGAGGGCTGGAATATAAGCCCCTCAATTCAAAAGCATAGCTGATCATACACGAGTCAGGCTGGTGCCTTTGCCAGGTTATGGGATTCCACAAACAAAAGAATCACTCCAGCCTGACTTAAAAGATCTGGTGCAGGCTATTTAATTGTACTGCTCCAAGACTGGTGACATTCTGTATGGTGTGGTCTCCTGATGAGCGTCTCCCTGCACCCCCTTGTACTGGGGGTATATCTGACAGTATTTGTTAGAACAAGACTTCTGGGAATAGAAATTGGAAGACATCCAGCTCTTTCAAGCTTGTAGGATCTTTGCATCATGTCCTTTGCAAAACAGGCTTCCTTTATGAGGATGGAATAGGCAGTCCATTGATGCTGACATTAGCAGGACAGACCACCAGCACCACCCAGCAAGCTTCCCAACCACGCCGAGTCCCGACAGCCTCAGCAATTTGCGAGATGCTACAGACCTCAGTAGCATTTTCCCTGCTGTGACCATGGACAACCCTCCATTTCCTCCTCGCCTAACCCTGACCACACGTGGTGGTCTCAGTCTCAGCACGCTTGGGGTTGTGGTGCCCAGATCCACCCCCTGCTCAGACTTCTCAGGGGCTCCCGAGCAATTTGGTGCAACCAAGCGCTGCACAAATGGAGAACAGCACATCCACTGAGAGGGAACACCAGCCCTCTTTGGGTTGGCAGTTACCAGAGGCAGCACCCAGCCATCAAAAGGGCAAGTGGGAAAAGCCTTGCATTAGATTCTTGTAATAGCTTTCATAACTACGAACATGAATCTTCTGGGGGGGTGCTCAGAGTAGCTGTGCAATTGCTTGGAGAGCACCACAAGCAGCCACAGGCACAGCCCCTGTGGAACAGGCTGTAAGATATGACACAGACATTGAGGACACCAGGCTCTGCATCCACAGGTGAGCACGGGTGGCAGTGGCTGGGTGATCGGGAGCAGGGAGGGCTGCGCAGAGCTCCTTAAATCACTGAGCTGTGCCATTTGAAGAAGTAGGGCAGGCACATAAAACCAGCCTTCAAAGCACATAGTTTGACACACGGACTTTTAGATGTTTTAAGAGGCAAAAAAAAATAACTCTTGAGAGTTGAGCTATAGAAATTGTTATAAAAACTAGCCATGGATGTGTGCAAAGTTCAACAAGTTACTAGTGGCAGCACTGGGCATGTAATAAGGTTGGTTTATTTGGGAGCAAATCCCAATATTTTTTTTGTCAGACAGAAACAAGCTTGAAGATGTAAATGTTTGTTTCTTAAAAACAAGAGCAAAATAACTGAGAAATTCCTGTCAATTTCCTCAAGTAAAAAAATAAAGCCTCTTGAAATAAGCAGTTAAGCATCAAAATATGTTCTAAATGTTCCTGTTTCAAGATCTTAATTCAGCTCAGCTATTGGACAAATTTGAATTTAGGATACTGAATAACTGTCCTAAATCTTTCAGTTAATCTGCTGCCCTCCAGAAGTGCTTTGCTCCTTTCCAATTAGGAGTTCAGCTGGCAAGAGTAACAGGTTCTGATTGAAACTAGACTGCACTTAATCATCTGAACTTCAGTTTCCTTTAGATGCTGAAGGTAATAAAAAAAAAAGAAATCTTTCAGGCATGATTTCTAGATAGTCTGTCTTCCAGAAGAGGATAACACATTCACACCAAGGGAGGAAGAGAAAAAACACAGAACTAAACTGGGAGAGCATCAGTTAGAGGACACTAATCAAATTGACGGCAGAGTTTCCCTAAGGCAAGGGGATGTGTTGTCACATTATCTGCTCCTTTTCAACCTCTAGGAATTAGAGGCCACTTCAGCTAATTTCAATATGCTTCTTATAACATTAAAGGAAGGCTCCAAACTAGACCACGTCCCTCAGCACCAGAGCTCCACAGCTTGGAAACCCCTCCAGGGATCACGGGGACTCCACCCCTGCCCTGGGCTGCCAGGGACACCCCTGGACAACTCCTTTGGAGAAGAAATTGTTCCTCAGCTCCAACCTAAACCTCCCCTGGGGCAACTTGAGGCTGGTTCCTTTCCTCCTGTCACTTGTTCCTTGGGAGCAGAGCCCAACCCCCCCAGCTCCAATCTCCTGTCAGGAGCTGTCAGAGCCAGAAGGTCACAGGTACTATTAGCTCCTCAGTACATAGCATTTTTTTCTATTTTTTCACTACTTTCCAAGGATGACTGGAAAAGCAAAGGAGTGACACAGATGAAGGATGAGTTTGTCCCTTGTTTTGAAAGTTCACACCCACTGGGTCCTCTTCTGCAGAGGAGAGTTCAACAGGCTCACAGCTGGAGGGGCACAAAAACAAGTAGGCAGAATTTCATAACTGTTGGTCTTTTCCCCTCTTCTGTCCCTGCTTTCTTTACCTACAGGCAGCAGGGAACAGTTTTTAGACCTCGCCACATTACCTCATACCTCATGACTCCTCTGGTTTCCCACAGCAGAACTGGGTAAGTTCCAAAGGGCCAGAGATGACTTGAAGGAGCACATGTTCTCATCATTCTTTGTAGCCAAGCAAATTTGCTCAACACTTGTGCAGGCACAGAGCACCAGATTCAGGAGACACTGCAAGCAGAACATTTATACCCTGCTCCTCACTGAAATAAAGCTGAAGGAAGGAGGGGGAGCTGACAAAAACCAGCCTAGCTAGACACAAGCAATTGCCAATCAGAGTTAAAAAAAAAATAAATAAAGCAGACTGACAAACTCCTGCTATGTGCTCTGTTTGGAAGCCACTCACTCTGAATGCAAGTGGGGAAGGCAGCAGCAGCAACAGGCCTCAGGGAGCTGCACACAGGCTGCGTTTAACTCTGTCTCCTGAGCAGCCCCAGGCTCCCGAAGAGCAGCGTTATCTTCAGCACAGGGACTCGACACTGGGCAAGGCAAGTCCTGATAAGAGTCTGCGATGAAGATATCATAACCTAGCTGGAAACGTTCCTTAAACTCCCTGCCAAGGAAGATGGTCAAGCATGAGCTATTAAGCTGCAATAGCTACCTACCCACTTTATTAGCGTGCACTGAATTTGTTTTGTTTGAACGACTCTCGGGGGAACAAAGAGCGGAAACAGGCACTGCACTTGTTGCATATTTACCGCTGAACTCCTTCAGCTCCCTTACAAGCAGGGGAAGATTTCAAAGCCTTTGCTCACGAGTCAGAATGCTTACCAAGATGACTTTATTCATACATACAAGCTAGGTCAGCATTTCCTACCTTTTTTTCTTTTTTAAACAGAAGAATTATTTAAGGCTTTAAAAAAAAATCTTAGTGAGATGACAGCTTTCAGTAACAACCATATATAAGTTCTATGGGCCTTAATGTTCATTTATTGCTTTTGTTCTCTTCTAACCCCTCATTTAAATTTCTTTGCTCACATGACTAATGACAGGTATGAGAGTCTGGTCTTCATTTTTCCCTCCTGTTCATGTGGGCATTCATCTGCTGTTGTTTTGCGGAGCACAAATGGAGGACAGCACTAAAAGCCATTCTCCCTGCCAACCAGATAAGCACGATTCCACAGAATAAAGCCCAGCCTAGCAGTGTACATTTCCCCACACGGTATCAATGGATTGCTAAATCTGGAGCACATGGAAGCTCTGACCTTTCACGTTTTACCATTAACTCCTTATCACTATTGAAAGTCCTGGAGCTGAGCAGTGCAAGTCTGGCACCAGTGTACCCCATCTTCTAGACCTTCAGGACACTCGGACTCATCCAATCTGCAGCAAGACCTCAGCTTGGACACATCAGGCATCAGCTAGATGTTCAGATGCAGTAAAGCTTTTAAAAACCTTACAACACAGAGAGGTTCAGATTTGCTTTGCAGGAAAATTAATGACCAAGCTTCTGCAATATCAGCCTAGAGTCCGCTTATGATGAAAACAGATGCAACTGAAAGCCTGATACTCAAAAAGCTCTATTTTAAAGACGCCTTAATCCCCTCGGCACCTTCCTCTTGGATCTGAGGCTCAAGTTACAAGGGTCAACCTCTTGGCTGCTGTTCAGAGGACCTTTTGCTGTACTCTAGTAACCCTCAGCAGAGGGCTAGCCCCAGGAGGCATCAGCTGGTGTTAGTTTGTCACACTGGAAGGAGTGTCGCATATTTGGACATCCGTGTGGTTCAGGTAAATCAAAACATTTAAATTCTAAAGAAGGAAAACAAAACACCTGAGGAAAAAGTTGATTCTGATGGTGAGAACTGCAAATGCTTATGCTGCTTTTATGGCCTGAGTTTGATTTAGATGAGCATAGTCAGACCTGTTAAAAAGCAGCCCTTCTCTTAAACTAGGCTAAGGGTGTTTACATACAGGGGCAAGGAAGCCAGAAATAAGACCTTTTTTAAAATAAGATCCTACCTTGCAGTGATCTTCCTACTTTATCAGAGAAAAACACCAGATAGATAAACAACGGAGAGAGCTGCATCCTAATTTTTGTCATCAGTAAAGCCAAGCCCAGGAATAAAAGCCCAGATATGAAGGCACGTATTCATGTTCCCGGATTTACTGTGGATGGACTTTCCCCTTTCTTACCAAGAGTAAACAGAGCCTTGAGAAGACAGCGAGAACACGGAGTGACTAATAATGATAACGTGAGCCTCCCCGGGCTGCCTGAACTTCCTCCAGAAAGTAAAGGTCCAGAGCAATATTGCCAAACTGTCCTTTTTTTTCCCCTTGATGTTTTCAAGGTAAGAGGTTAAAAAACTTGGAAACTTTGCTTAAAACTTTGGAAAAGTCATATTAACTGATAGGGTGGAGGAAGGAAAAAAGTGCACCTGTTTTTGTTTATTTGAAAGCATCACCCTTCCCCTAAGCCATAGCTCCTCCTCTCCAGTTCAGAAATAGCATTTCCAGCACTGTTTTACTCAAAAGTAACCACCTTCTGTGGGTGGCACATCTGCAGGGACGTGACAGGGCTTTGTGCCTTTGTGCACAAGCAGCTGCCAGCGTGGCTGGCCTCGTCTTCTCCTCAGAGCAGCCCTGAGAGTAAGTTGCTTTGCTCCTCCAGCAGCAGCTATCAGCACCCATAAGACAAGAAGATCACCACAGATGTCGAAAAAACAGTTTAAAACACAGAGCTGGAGGGGTTTTCTCCTCCCTCCCCCTCCACTCTCAAGCAGGATAAAAAAAGCACCTGACTCAATGGAACAAAGCCAAGCTCTCTGGTCAGATTATTTTCTACAGTTGAACAATGACTGTTTATGCCACAGATGAAAAGCAAACTCGGCAGTGAAACAGATGTGAATGGGTGAGGAGCAGTGAGGGCAGGCTTGGAAGGAATCCACAGAGGAAAGTCCCCACGAAATGCTGTGCACCCCATCTGCAGCTGGGCTCTGGAGACAACTGCTTGCTGGGCAAGTGGCCTAGTTCCTTCTGGAAAGCTCCAGGACTCAGGTACCAAGTAAGGATGTAAAAGCATAAAGAAACACACAAGAAAAAAAAAGTACAACACACACCCCTCAAGGTCTTTAAGTGTAAATACAACTAACTTTTTACTCAGAAGGGGGATTCCTCAGTTACTGTCAAAAGCTGAAGTTTTGGGTAACTAAGAAAACCTGATTAAAGGAAAAAACCCTAATTTTGGGAAAGCTTAAAAAGGTGAGGGAAGCCAGAGTGCTCTTCATTCCCTCTGAGCCCAGCAACTGCATCAAGTACCACACCTGGTGTTCAAGGGACAAGGTGCATTGCAGCATTTATTACGTGCTGAGTCAGCATTTTCTTTGTGGATTAAAGGTGAGTGTGGCCAGTTTAAAGGCAGAGGGAAGCTGTACCTGGTGGGATACAACCAAAAAACTGCACGATGCTGAAGACAATGTTTTGTACCAGAGGAGCTGGGATGCACTTACATCCCCAGTCCTTACAACAAGGACCAGGCATTATTTAAAAGGCTTTGGAGACTTCCTTCTTCCTACCAGCAGCTCTGGGCATTTGCCAAATATTTGCTTAAAGATATTTGCTGAAGCCCTGTCAGCAGGAGCTGGGTACCAGTGAGCAGCCAACTTCCTTCCCTGCCCAGCCTGGGCTGGTTGGCCACCTTCTCCATGGGAAGGACAAGCAGCAGCGAGAGGCAGACCTTTTGGAGTGCAAATCCAGAATGTCCGAGCGAGCAGAAAGCAGGCTTTGTTCCTCTACCTTTTAATTATTTTTGTCTTAAATAGAAGACAGCAAAGTCTCCTTTTTCCAGAGCAAGGGGGAATAGAGAGGGTCTGTGAATGCACTGAAATAGGTTGAAATACAGGTAAGAAAGTTCAGCCAGACTAAGTAGTGCAAGATAATTCTTCCCAACCTACACCAAGCCTCTGGGCAGCCTGAGGAAGCTGTATTCCCAGGACTGAAGGTTCCCCTCCAGGTCAGGTATCATTATTTACCTTGCTCATTTGTGCAATAGCTTCTGCAAAGAGGGAGGCAAGTTTTCTCAGATAAACCCTCCCCAAGCCCTGCACCCCAGTCTCCTCCACAGCAGTTGACTTTGCAGCACCAAATGGGCTTCCCCAGACTATTTCACCCAGCCCCTTTACACTGAACCCCCTGCCATGGGGTCTACCCCGACCGGCTGCTGCTCTCCACCCTCCTCAGCTGCTGTGCACATGCCAAGGAGCAAAAAAAGGGAGCAGCTGCTGATGGACCCGCTGGCCAGAGATGAACCAAAGCCTCTTCAGGGCTGTGAGCTAGGAAATCTGACACGTACAGGGCCATAAACACCCAACAGTTGTGTCACAGGAGCATTGCATTGGCTTGTGGGAATTTTTCCTGCTGAGATGACCCAGCACCACACACATGCAGACCTGGGCACTGCCCACCCCCCCTCCCCGCAGCTTTGTTGGGCCAGTCCAGGTTTTCAGCAAAGCAAAGCTGCATCCCAGCCCGAGAGCAGAAGCCTTATGGAGAGGGACTGGGGGACACAATCCTCCCTGAGCCAGGTCCCCTGGGTGCATCTGCTCACTAAGCCAACATGAAGAGCAGAGGGTTAATTCTCTTCCCCACAGCCCCACGCTGCTTTCACTACTATATTGTCTGCACACAGCTATAGAGAGGGAAAAGCAATCTGCTCAGAATCACTTGGGAGAGAAGGATTAAAAAAAAAAAAAGAAAATAGTGACACTGTTACAGACACACAGACAGAGAAGCCTTTGTGTGCCAGAGCAAGGGAGCCAGCAGAGATATCTCCAGCAGTTCACAAAAGCAGAGTGACCGAGGATGGAATTAGCAACAAACTCGCTGGGATGCGATTTAATCGCACTGCCCAAAGATCTGCTAAATAATCTTGCTGGTGGCTTTCAGCCACCCCCTGCCCTCCAGCCTTGCCTGGTCACTTTGGCTGAGGTGAGGTAGCCGCTTCTCCATCACTGCCAGATGATAGGACAGAGAAGTAGTAGTTGTTCCTCAGCTCCAACCTAAACCTCCCCTTGGGGCAGCTTGAGGTTGGTTCCTCTTGCCCTGTCCCTTGTCTCCTGGGAGCAGAGCCTGACTCCCTGGCTCCAGCCTCCTGTCAGGAGCTGTCAGAGCCAGAAGGTCTCCCCTCAGCCTCCTTCTCTCCAGGTTCAACAAGCCCAGGTCCCTCAGCTACTCCTCAGCACCCTTGTGCTCCAGCCCCTTCCCCAGCTCCGTTGCCCTGTGCAGCATCCTCGGAGAGTGCAGCTGGTTTACTGCACACAGTGCTGGACTGTACCCTTGATAGGGTCACCAGGGACTGGCTCCTTGGATTCCTCTCCACATGTTCTCCAGCCCTTCCGATCCAGCACTGGCTTTGAAATAGGAACAAATAGTGATTAACCCCCAGAGCAGAAGAGCAAAACCCAAGCAGGCAGGCTGGCCAGCACTCCTCCCACACACACACTGCAAGCCCCAGGGTCATCAGATGGGGGAAGCAAACAAGGTCTCACTGAGGTCAAACCCTGCTCGGCCAAAATGGGAAGCAGAGTGAGCCCTTAACCGCAGCTTGTGTGATGGTGGTCAGATGTTTTCAACCAGGCAGTTGTAGCTCAACCAACTCCCACCCCTCCTACCAATGAGGTTATAAATACCTATTTCAACAGCCGTGCTACAGAAGCAAGTTCCCTGGTTATTGGAGAGAAAAATTAATTGCTGTGTGAACAAGTCACTGAACTGTGCACAGACCTTTAGCTTTCGCTGTCTCTGACAGAGGTGCTCAGCAAAGGAGGAGCTCAGCTCCCTCCAGGGCAAGCAAGGCAGGTTACAGAGCTCTGTTGCCAAAGCCAAGACTGCCTGGCCTTGTTTTGCTGGGAAAAGTGGCAGGTTTAGCATTTCACATACACGTGCTGGGACCCTGCACCAGATGGCAATGCTAATTTTTTTAAACACTCCCACAGCAATTGCTACCAGAGGCCAAATATAGAAAGATTTCTTAAGGCTAGCTGGATGCTCACCTGAGCTTCATTATACTAATGCCCCTCTTCTCATCTTAAACAGTTTATTCTGTGGAACAGTCAAAATAAAGCCTCCAAGTGCCCTGGAAACCAAGATACATGATTAAGGCCAGATAAGGGCAGAAGCTCTTCAGTGATCTTCTGCCACTGTTGCATTCAGAGCTCAGCCAGCCTCTTAGGTCACTCTAATGAAAACATCTCTGCTTTCTTTTTCAGGAAAGCTTATTCATTTGAAATTGTGCATAAAAGCCTGGCAGGATGAGCTCTGGAAGCACTGCAAAAAGCAGGGAAGAGAGGGGATTGCTATTCCTGCAGCCCAGCCCTAGCCAGGCACTTCAGTGGGAATGGGAGCAGCCAGCTAGAAAATGAAATGGAGCGTGATGCAAGATGTCAAAGTATGCTCTGCAGAAAGACATTCCTCACCAAGACCCCTCAGGACTTGCTGGAAGTTTCTGGCTATTGCCAGAGAAGAGCATTTGAGCCAATAGCTCAGCCAGGGGAGCAGCGAGCCCCTGGCACAGCTCCCCACCTTCTGGGGATCACCACCAGGAGAATTCTGGTGCTTCATCCACCATCCAGCAGCTGCTGCCAGCTCTCACTCACGTGCTTGCTTATCTATGCCCAGGTGATGTCATACAAACCTATGACAGAGGGGAGCATTAATTGCTAAGGAGCAAGCAGGCATGGTGCATTTGCTTGTGCTAGTCTGACCCTTTCACCAGCACCCATGATGCCAAGATCCAGATCTTGGGCCATTTTTACTCAGTTACCCACCAGAGAAGCCTTTTCTCCATCCCCTGGAGATTTATGCACCCATGGGCTTTCCATGCAGTCTTGACTAACTAATGTCTGATGTAGTATATCCTGCTCAAGAGCCTGCTCATTAAACCAAGGCACTAATTACAGCTACACTAAAAACAAAACCAAACCCAATCAAAAAAATCACACACACAAGGTTAATTATATAGAATCACATTCAACTGGCACCATAATCAACCAAACTGGAAAGTAAACCTTAAGGAGGAAAAAAACCAACCAACCAACCAACATGCTTTTCTTTCCACCAAGGAGTCAAATTGGTCACTTGGTCACACAGTGTTACAAAGAAAAGGAATAAAATAATCTCAGCATTTAACCCACTGCATGTAGTGACATGCCTTTTCTGGTTATCATAACCAAAATGTTGCTCTAGTGTTTATAAGGCTGGAGGTCACTGCCTGAGCTGTGAAAAATGAACTCAAAAAAAAAAAAGCTGCAATTTCTGCTCTGGAAACCCTTTATATTAAGTTGGAGTGGTTTGTCTTTTTTTTTTTTTTTCCCTGTTAAATAAAAAAAAAGTCATAATTATAGTGCTATGTACTCCCTAGATGCTTTAAAGTTTCTGGAATGAATTCTGGGTTTCGGGTAACATTAAATACTCTAAAGGCTTCCCACAAAAAAGCACTTACTGTTACAAAAAAACCCCAAAATCCAACAAAACCCAAAACACCAAACCAAAACCCCCCAACAACCAAACCCAGCCAAAAAAAGAAACACTTCAAAGAAGAAGGTAGGAAAAAAGCTCCGAATACACAAGATGAAAAGCTGACTTAATGTATTGATTCCTGGGGTGGGTTTTCTGGTGGAAAAACAAACAAACAAACCACTGCAAGCTGAAGCAAGACCTTGGCAACATCCCCTTACGCCTATCATCCTTCACCCCCCTGGAAGTCCTCACAAAATACCACCTCTTCCGTCATGGCCTGACCTTGAGTGTGGGTCCCTTGCACCAATCACTGGCTGTCACATGGAAGGACAAGCCATGGCAGGGTAAACAAGGTCATCTCAGTTGGCAGGAACCAGCACCCCAGAAATGCCTGCTCACCAGCGAGCTAAACCACCTCACAGCACAGGCAGATGCACGCTGAGACCTGCGAGGAGATAAAACAGGCTGGAAATTAGTTCGTCCTGAACATCTGTGTATACACTGCAATGCTGTCACTCATCCTGGGGTAGAGCTGAAAACCTGTTTCTAATTCCAAAGGAATTATCCATCCTGCTCGTGCATGAATCAGTTCAGCCTGGGGGGCACAGCCCGTGTAGGAAGTGGCACCGATCTGCCCTACCCAGGTGAGCACAAGGGTGGTGAGGAGCAGCTGAGGGACCTGGGCTTGTTGAGCCTGGAGAGAAGGAGGCTCAGGGGAGACCT
>JANIJG010025241.1:0-18520 GCA_024611175.1 Megaceryle torquata | reverse complement strand
CTCTGTGCATTGTTAATAAAGATCTTTCACAGCTCTCGGACTACATCCTGTATCACTTACTGCTAATGAACCCCTGAGGGGGTTTAGATATTAAGTATTGCAGCAGAAGAAAACGTCTTCGAACAAAGAAAAATTAAAGCAAAGGCACCTAGGCTTTAACCAAAGAATTAATCACAATGGGCTGGATTGCCTCTGGAAGCAGAGCTCTGCTCAGTGTAGGAGCAGATGGACATCACCTCCAGATGCATGAGGAAGCTCAGTCCAAACCTGGAGAGAGCAGCCGTGGTCCAGGGAGCACTCCGATTTATAACCTTGGCCTCAATTCCACCAAGGCCACTGTGGGCAGAGGATCAACTGTGTCCACACCATTCCCTGACTCACAGTGAGAAAATAGAAGCAAAAAAAGGGGTCCAGAAGTTTGCCAGAAGTAGTTTCCAGGCAAGCAAGAGATACACCACCAGTCACCTGTTAACTGGAAACTAGCTCATGGTCTCCATGAGGAGAGAACCAGACTTTTCTGGACACAGATATGGCTGTACATCTGTATTGGTTTGTCTGAAGTTATCTCTGAAGCACATGTCACAACATCAAGATGGAAATAAATTTACCAGCATTTTACCCGGTCAACCGAACAGGACATCATCCAAGAAGGTTAACAAAAAAAAAGATTAGGTGAGACACACCTGATCCAGGACTACAGGAAGTGGTGTAATAGCAGCACACGAAGCTTCAGGAAGGGTAGGCTTGCCTTGTGTTCCTGTGCCCACGGGATGACGTTGAGGACTTTATACTCAAGGCAATGGGCATCCCCATGTATCACAGCTATTAGCTCGAGGTCCTGAACTCCACAAGGTGCATCAGGCTCTGACTAGAGACACCAATAATTATAGAACATGAGTAGGTACCACTTATTTCTCTCAAGCCCCAGAGCAGGCTGGTTCTTGGCTCCATTTCCCCCAGTCAGATGACATAGTAGATTTACACCGACTGTGGGAGAGCTCTCCATCTGCCCCGCCAGCTCTACGAGCCCAACCCCCCACTCTGAAGTTGAGAGCTATTTTAACAGGAGCACACACGAGCAGGAAGTAGGAAAACTTCATCAAAGCATCCAGTGGAGCAGAGCTTTCTCTCCTGCCTGTGGATGCCAGCAAACACTAATGACCCCATTTCAGTTCATACCAAGTGCCACAGGCCAGCAGATCGCTCCACCCAGGACAATGACACAGGGTGTTTCCGCAGCGTCAGGCAGCTGCTCCATCTGCTGGATCACACCTACAGCTAGAGAAGTTCAGTGCTACCCATGGATACAGCGCTTGGTGTCAGTCAGTGATCACAGCCACAAATAACTTTAGCAAGCGTCAGAGAGGTCATGACTACTGTGGGGGTCCTAATGGGGGTGAGCTGAGTCATTGGAATCAGGAATAAGGAGAAAAAATGGTAAGGCCAGAGGCAGGCTGGCTGGTCTCCAGCTATTCTCTGCTCCATCCAGCACCTGAAAGTTTGTGAAGTAACGTGACTGAAGTCAAACTGTAAATAAGGTTCCTTGCTATATATAAACAAATCAGCATCAGCACTGCTGGTTGCAGGTTTCTAGGGTACGCTGACCATCCAGTGACTGATGATGCACAGAAAGCCTCTCAACAAAGACCACCAGTATTTGCTGAAACAGGGCACTCCATGGAGTTCTGCTGCTAGTAGAGCTGAATGCCAGCGTGTTCAGTCTTCCACACCGATAGGCACAGCCAGCTAGGACCAGGAAGAATGTTTCTGTATCACTCTGCAGCTTATGCAGTCACTTTTCAGGGTGAAATAAGAGAATTTTATTATTTTTGTTTTAATATGCTCACTTTGCACAGCTTTCAGTGGCTGCTCAGAGATGTAAAATAAAATGCTAAAGCCTTAACTGACATTAAAAAACCAACTCGTTTCAAAAAAAGACAGAGACCATCCTTTTGGGCAGTGGGAGGGATAACTCATTCAGATGGGGAGATTTGCTTTTGTGGGTTTCTTTCCCTCTCAGAGCAGATAACATTTCTTCTTATAAAAGCCCAAAACCTCAAAGAAATGAAGGCTAGGACAAGGCAGATTAGTAGTGAAAATGATGCCAGAGTAAGGTGCATCTGATAAAGTCATAACTTCTCCATCTGTGGAGATAAACACATCTATAAAAAACCTAAGTAGACCATGTCTAATGTGTGCAAAGGTTATTAGCCAAGACGACTGATCTTAAAAGATTTCTTACTGAGGAGGATCTCATTTAGGGAACCAAGGACCAAGAGATTTCTATTTTATTCCCAGCTGTTGCAGAAATTGTGTGACATCAGGTTAGGTGTCATTTCCCCCTCTGTGTGCTGGTTACTGGAGGCCCAATGCCTGTATCACAGCGAGGGCGCTGGCATCAGGGTGGCAGCTTCAGCAGAAGCTTGCTATATCATTATTCTTAAATGAAGTGATTTACAGCCTCTGCAAACTGAGCTATCATCTTTACCCACTGGAATACTTTTCATACTATGAGAGATGTCACTGAAAGGATTCTCAAAATACAAAAGAAAAATGGGAAAAGTGGTGAGAATCCTCTCTTGGATCCTGGATATCAGTGCTGCTGTTTCATCTGCTGCTTTCCCAGGTCAGTGGGATCTGCAGAGGACAACCAGCTCCTGTCCTCACTTATGCTCTTTGGGTCAGAAGCTGGGACAAAGGGCTAAGGGCAGGGGCAGGTCTTTCCTCCCAAATTTCTGCTTTCACAATTTGAAAACCCAGCTGGTCCCCAGACACAGGGTCCTGTGCTGGCTGCCTTCATTTCCATCCTCATTCCTAACCTCTGATTCTCAGTGGGAGCAGCAAGATTAGCAGAAAGGGCTGAGTGAGATGACTCAAGGCAGCATAGATACCAGCAGAGGTGCAGAGCCACCTACCCCATTCCCTCACCACTCCTACCTTTGTCCTTCTCCCCCAGTTCTCCCTCCTAGACATGTTATTTATCCTATCTGGTCCAAGCAGACTGCAAATGCTGGTACCCCACCCATGGTTGAGGATCTCTGGGCTGTCTTATGACAGACAACTATAAGAATCTTGCAGTAGCATAGCCCTTCCTCTGGGAAGGGAAAACCCTCCCAAAGCTGACTAGCCAAGTAGAGTTTGGAGCGGTACGCAGCCAGGAACCCAAACTCCGTATTTTAGCAGATTTTACTCCAGCTGCCTCACAATGATTGGCAGAGACGTCTGTCAGAAGATACTTGAGAGACAGCTACATCAAAACAGAGGTGACACACTCACAGAGCCTTTTTTGATATAAATAGAATGTCATTACTATTCTTCGTTACACACACTGATAAATGTCACTTAAGATTATTAACTTCGTGGTATCACTGGTGGTACAGGACAAAAATCCGGGGTATTTCCACTTAAAACACATGATGCTGCCAGTGCCGTGTAGCCAGGCTTTGCTTTGTATTTCTCGTGGATTTCATAATTAAAGTGATGTCACTGTTTAGGGTCAGGGCAGCCCCTTAGACCCTTAAACCCTTAGGAGATAACAGACTGTCCTTTGAGGCTCACAAGCTCCTAACGAGCTCGGTTCTGTGGCGAGTCAGCGGTGCCTGGTGCCATTGCTGAACAAACGGCCTCTCTCTGTGCGACGCATTCACAGCCCAGGGAGGGTACCAAGGGGAAGCTTCCCACCCCCAGCACTAACACATCAAACTGATGCCCACCTTGTGTCCCCTGTTAATTTAGGAGGAAGGTCCAGGCTGACAGGCTGCAGTTATGGGTATGGAGTCTTTTACTTACTGCAGTGAAGGTAACATTGCTCACAGAGACAGTTTAACTGGGGGGGGGGGAAACCCCAAACAAAACACAGACCACCACAAGCCACCTACCCAACCACCAAAACAACAGCAGCAAGAGAGGCCCAAGGTCCCCAGACCCTCACAACACAGGCAGACTGAGGGTGAGCTGCTTGGATTCTCACCAACTCCTTCCGTGACCCAAGGGGAATTAGTCTTTATACCCAATCCATCACCAAGCTGCCTGCTGAGAGGGCTCTCAGAGGTGCCAGGTAGTGCCGATCGGGGCATGATATAGATGTCTGATGATATCAAAGAGCCCACAGCATTTTGTGCTGAGGCAACAGCAAGCTCAGCGCTGGGTGTACAGGAAGAACTGTGCAGCACAAGCTGGAGGTGCAGGACCCCTGGCTCCTGGAGCCACATTTTGGGGTCCTCCCAGGCTGTGCTGAGTGTGGG
Organism: Megaceryle torquata; assembly: GCA_024611175.1. Lineage (NCBI taxonomy): Eukaryota > Metazoa > Chordata > Aves > Coraciiformes > Cerylidae > Megaceryle > Megaceryle torquata. Next base: position 14,276 of record JANIJG010025241.1, on the reverse strand, counting down.
CAGAACAAGCTTGGGTCAGGCACACAGACCAGGCTCCACTGGAGCCTGTCCTAGGAGCAGGTGGGGGAGGTTGGGTTGCTCTTTGCAAACAGATGGGTTTGTGCCCATGAAACCACACCTTGCTTACACTTGCACAAGTTAGTGAGCAGCTCTGCCCCTTGCCATCAATATTCAAAGTGATGTTTTGAACCCTCAGCAGCTGGATGCCCAATGGAGTGTTACCCAGGAGATGGTCTCCAGAAATGCTCTAAATTGCATGATTTGTGCTCACTGATACCACCTTAAAACATTTACTTACCTTCTCTGCCCAGACACAGCAGAACCAGAGGATATTTTACTCATCCTTACCACTGACTAAAACCTTTCTTTGAAATATCTTTCAGAGAAAACAATACCATTATGTGTGTGGCACAACCTGCACCACCTCAGCCAGGGGACAGTGGAGTCACGTAACCCATACCCTGCCTGCTGTTTCTTAGGCTGGGATTTAAAAATCATGAATACTGAATCCATGGCCAGCACAAGTCTGATCCAGATTAGAAGTGCTCTCACAAACACGTCTGTCAGAAGGAGCTGGTGCGCACAGTGCAGAATTTATACACTTTACAGGATAGCTACATCCAGAAGCATCTGTCTTGGTGGTGCAGATAAGCAGGAAATGATCTACCTGCTAAAAAATAGGTGATACATTGATATATTTAAGAAACGTGAAGCAAGAGACTCTAACTCAACCTACCAGCAGCTGTAAGCCACGTGGCTGTAAGCATTTTCCACCTGGTTTTAGGAAGATCTTTATCTTCCCAGTAACAGCAGAAGAAATGGTGCTCTGCTGATGCTTTGCTCCTCCAAAGCAGATCCAGGTGTTAAGCACCAAACTGTCCCTGATGTTCCTCCCCAGGCACTGCTGTGCAGCCCTTTACCCGATTCACCGTGAAGCCTCCCAGCCCCAAGGACTGGTTTACAAAAATTAGTTCCCACCTTTCTAACTACAGTCAGTTAAAACTGATTCAGTTAATTCTTCAGAAACCCCTCTGGGGACACAGTTGTGTTCATTTATAACAGTTACGGCTTAGAGCAATTTACCTCTCAGTTGGTAAGTTAATTGTGGTATCAATTTGAAGCTTGGCTTGGTAGTTTATTACCTTGAAACTAAGATGTAATTGCTTTTAGTCAAAGCATTGTGTTTCCAGTTGTGTCCAGGTGATATTTTCCATAACCGATTACAGTTAAGCCAGTTCAACTATTTGCTCAGATCAGCCCCAAATCCCCTGCCCCAATTACACAGTCTGGTTTAGAAGGTTGAGCAACACGCCAGTGACTGACCCATCTGTCCCTCTGCTAAGGGAAAGGGTAACCACAGGCAGTGCTCGACCTTCTGTTAGCAGCTCAACACACAGAGGTGTTGCAGAATTCAAGTGAATTGGCAACAATGAAGAATTTCACCCTCAGGTTTCCCTGTCAGTCTGTGAGCTCCCCGGAGCCCCCCAGCTTTAAGTACAGAGCATTTACCAAGTTCTGGGTTTCACATACACATTTGTTTGCTGTGCTTGCCCCAGATGCTAATTATGGCTTTGTCTGTGTGGTGTAACTACACCCCAGACACAAAACCATTAGCTACTCCTACGATACACGAGGGAACAGGCTTGTGTTTCTGAAAGCTTGGAGCTGGCACAGCTGGGAACATGCTGGAACACAGGAAGCAGTTCAGTTAAAAGCAGGTGCTCCCTTGTACAGTCATCACCCCAAACTAGCTCCACTCCTCACCAGCACTTTCAGATTAATGAGGTATAAAACCTAATTAAATAAATCCGTTGGATTAAGTTAATTTATTAAGTAACATTAATGAACCAACATTTGCTGTCATGTCTAAGATGGGAGAGGAGCAGCAGAGACACCAGTCCCTATGCTCTCACCTGATGGTGCTGCCAGAGCAAAGATGAACATCAAACCCCTTTTCTTCCTTAGCTGGGCTCGTGTCACCACACCACCGCCTGCTGCGGGCTCAGCAGGGAGCAGCCTGGGACTCGATTTCATCACAGGGGGAGACACCTTTTCCATTTCACCAGCACAAACTTTTCAAGTCCTGTAATATTTGGGGGATGGGAGGCACCAGGTGTCACAGCTCTACACCGAGCTGTGATGGATTTTTCACTTTGTTTCAGCTTGATTCCTATTCAGAGCTGAAGGTACCTTCAGTTTCCCCGACCACCATTCTCTGGGGTCAGCTGCAGTGCTGATGTTTGCCCCCCAGTGTATAAATACCACTTGACACCACATTGTCATGAGTAACTGATGTGAAACTAACGTCTTTGGGTTTGTTGTGGGTTTCTTTAGCTTTTAGTGTGCTACTTAGTAGCAATCATTTGTCTATAAACTTTAAGTGCAAAATAAAAAATAAATCATCCTCAGCTGCCCGTGCAAGGCCAGCCTGTGATGCAGGAGAAAAACCCACCACTTTTTCCTCAGCTGGTCTATGGTAGCACCACAGGGCAGCAAAACACTAAACCTGCTCCTTCCTCAGATTATTTGCTCCCACACAGCACTCACCATCATGCTGAAGGCCTGGATGGTCCCATGCCTGGCCATCAAGTGCCTTTCAAAATCTGTTCAGGCAGAAACAAGGGAGCCCATCATTCCTCCCAAGCCTCTGACACACCCTCAGCAGGTAGATGGGAGATGTTGAAGGCAGCCTCCCAAGCTTTGAGAAGAGCTGTGGATGAAAGTAAATGGTTGTGAAGCTTGTTAACACTCACACCATCATCAGGCATGAGCTTCTGCGCGCTCTCACACTCCAATTATACCCGTGGTGTTCCCTCACATCCAAACCTTCCCATGTTCTTAAGCAAACGTGCTGAAAGTCAGGACAGCCCTAGACAGCACTGGGGGACAGTCCTGCACCCACACTGAGGGCAGCCTGCTTCTCCTCCACAGACCAAACCTGCAGGGCCGGGAAGGGCTCAGGTGACACATCCCTCTTCACAGCTCTCTGATGTTAGGATTAGGCTGACAACGGTTCCTATTTACTCTCCTGGCATAAAATTATTACACTAGTGGCAGATGAACCACAACCTTGCTGTCCCTGTCATGCCCTCCACCCCCCTGAAGACAATTCCTGTGAAAGCTGCTTTTGCCAGCCTTGCACAGCTTTACTAGCTCTTCTGAGACACAGAACCTTCCTAGAAAGCATCTGCAGCCCCTTTCTACCCCCACGTGAACAACACCCCCTGAAGGGACTGGGTAGGTAGGAACAGAAGAGGCAGCAATCCTTGGGCAAGGCACTTGCAGGTAAGTGTGCAGGAAGAAGCAAGAAGCTCTGTGGCAAGCTTCACGGTGTGACTCATTTTGAGGCAGCACAATGCAAGAGAAAGAGCTATTTTTCCCCCATGCAAATGAAAATAATCCTTGAGTTTGTAGAAGTGCTTGAAAGGACAGAGTACTGAAGCTCCTAGAGGAAAGCCACTAAGCAGGGCTAACTAAGACTGTGGTGTTCGAGAGACAGCGGCTCCTCCTGAAGCACGAGCACAACAACTGACCAGCTTCGAGCAATTCTCACCACTATTTTGCAGCCTCATCCATGATTTACAGAGACTTTGCTTCACCTCTCGAACGGAGAAAGCAAGAGCCTCAGTTTATCGTCTGTATTAAGGCATTCAAAGAATGCAAACAGAAGGGAAACTGCCATCTCAGATGGTTACAGCTTCATGAGCTCGCAGTAGGCTTGGTTCTGTTTTGTTCTAGCAGAGAAGCTGCTGCCTTTAACCCAAAGGGGAAAACATCGTTCCACACCTAACGAAAGTCTCAGCTGCCACCCAGTGGCATTAGGAGTCGCTGCATTAAACCAGTGGCTCCTACCACCGACTCATCGCTCCTCCTGCCTGCGAGAGTTTAGTGACCACCAGTAAGACCCGGTTTGCCTGCATCATTCGCTGCCGGTAGGTGACTTAGTCCTTCAGAGCTGAACTACCACCGTTCCCACTTTCCACAAGGGAAACTGAGGCACAAGGGCCAAGTGATCTAGCCATCCAAAAACACAGTTATTAGCAACGGACCATGCCTGTGATGGATGTCCTCAGTATGGTTGGCTCTTGAGACGAGGAAGGTCCTACAGTTTCATAGTTCAAAGCAGAGGGCACAGTGCAGAGCAGGGGCAGGGACAAACACAGCAGGGGCCAGGGGTGGGATTAAGCCTGTCACATTTAACCTGGACAACTGATTGACCATTTGTCTTCTCTTTGTGGTCTTCTGTATTTTCTTACAAGTAAAGTGAGCAAACAGCCTGGTTTAAGAGATGCCTGCAGGGATTTTGCAAGCTATCACCAGTTATTTTTCACTCTAGCAGAGCATGCTCTGGTTACTGCAAGAAAGACCTTGCCATATGGCAGGGTCTGGAGGGGAAATGATGCAGAGCTGCCTGTACAGCTGGCAGGGCAGCTCCCAGCAATAGACAAGCAGCCAGAAAGTTGCAGCAGTACCGCAAATGACAAGGTTACAGAGGCAGGCACAGTCCTTACCAAAATGCAGACAGAAGTTGTCCTTGCATTAGCCCATGACCACCTTATGCACATCAGGTACTTGACCTACATATCAGGTCTTATGGGGGCCCTGATGCCCAAAAATCCCCCCCTCAGACCACCCATAACTATCATAAGCTTTAAGCCTCTCGAGCTTTTTCAGTGAAAGGAACTTGGAATAGCTGAAATATTTCTTCCCCATCCTACACAAGCTCTGAGCTGCAGCTCTGTCATAGCAGGAACAAGCCCTGGTAAATGCCATGCACTGGGATGGATGGAAAGCCCCTAGAAAAGGGTAGTGGCAGCAAGAGGAGGCATTTATTCCTAAAGACAGCGTGTATGTGCATCCACCTGTGCATGTATGTTGCAGGGAAGGTGAAGAACTTGATATTTCCAAGAGATCCAGATTCTGAAAGAGAAGGCAAAGCCTGACCTTCTCTCACCTAAGTTGCAACAGCAGGACATACACATTTCAGAAGAGGAACACTCTGTGCCTTCTGCTAAGCTCCTGAACAGCACCCAGCAAGTGACCATTATCAGTAAGAAGTACAGAATTTTCTACAAGCTTACATTTTCCTCCTGAATAGCTGGGTTTGAAAAGCACATCTCCAAAGCTTCATATAGAGATCCAGGTAGCTCAGAACACACAGCAGTGACCACTGGGATTTTGAGGATTCAGGGCAGACTGCCCAGCAGGCAGCACCTCAGGCTGTTCCTGGTCCAGTCAGAGTCCCATCTTCCAACCCACTTTCCAGTTTGCTGTGTCTTTAATCCCCTGACCAGGAAAAGGGCAGCAGACACCAGGCAGGAGGCAGACACCCTCACTCACTATTCATCGAGGTCACTGAAGACCTGCGGTGGTTTGACAACACTTTCACTTCCCTACTGAAAGTTCCCACCACTGGAAGCCTACATTAAACCAAGGGCCAACAGTACCCAGGGGCTCAGAGCAGTCCCAGATGGCAGTACCATTACCTTTATTTGATGGCATCAAGCAGCAACAAACACATCCCTTGCTAGATTTACCAAGAGGAGCCTATTTCAGAGACGGGTTCTCAAACTTTATATTTGAGAGATTTAAAAATGACCTACTTTTCATTGAACCCGTAGAAGAAAAGGCACTTTTGATTGCAGTGTGAGGGGATTTTCAAACAGTTTCCATAAAAAAATTAATCCCCAAGTGGTGTTAACAGCAGTAACAAGCCTCCCCTGGTATTATCCACTTAACCCCATGCACTGCTGCATCAAAACCACAACTGGTGCAACCCTTGGGCTGATGACTTCACTGGTTGGTTAGCAGAAAACAATGAGCTGTGGTTTGAAACCCAGGCAGCCTCCTGGAGCCAGATCTAGGCACAGATAAATCCAAGCAGAGCAATTCCATGAAACTCCTGAGATTTGTTGTGGTGCAGAAACAGCTGGGGAAAAGAGAAATCCAAGTAAAACTTTATTTACCAGACAGACTTTGTTATTTAATCTGTTGTTCTGGATGCTCACTAAATTAAATCCAGAAAGTGTACTCTGCCAGGCAACCACGTCATGATGGATACCACATCCAGGCACACAGCCTGCTGAATTGCCACCAAACCTTCGACCCGGAGCCACAGAAGACAGAGCTGATGGGCTTATTCCCTCTCTGAACAGGCCCTGACAGGTGAGATACCATCACGCTCCGACCAGACGGCACGATCATGGTGCCATCTGTCCCTCCCTGGGGAGCCTGCATCTTTGGGGATCCATTTGCACTTCCATCTGGGATTTCTGCCTGAGCCTGTGGAAAGACAGTGTCCAAAGTGCACTGATGTGCTCACGTGGGTTTTAAGCTTTGAACATGAGGCTTGATATTGTCCTGGCATGTTTAGCACCCCCATTCTTTGATAAAGAAAAAAAATAAAAACCTACACTGGGGAGGAAATTATTTGCTTTTGAAAATCAATGTGCTAAATAAGAAATATCTAGTCAACATTAGCAGTAAACACCAACTCCTTTGCCTGCACGAAGTAAGACTTCTGGTAATATTAAGAAAGAAAACCAATTCAAAAGAGAGGCTGTTCTGGCTTGGTCCAACAACCACAGGAGGTTAAGTGGTAGTTTCCACCTTTCTCTCCCAGCTAGAAGCGTTTGCTATGCCCAAAGCACACCTAGAAACCTTGGGGATGGTGAACAGGGTCTTCTGGGGATGGTCCCAAGTCAGGCAGTTTTGTATTACACAAGAGCTAAAGGGATGCGGGCGGATTAAAGTCCCACAGCACTAATGCAAACGTGGCAGCCCACCACGTTTTACCTGAGGCCAGTGATCTGTGTACTTCAGCAGGTACTTCTGCCAGGATGAGGAGCTTCAGGACAGGAGAGGGTGTGAGACTGGCACTGGCACTGCAGTGGGAAAGGGGGACACTCAAGGAAGAGCCCTGAATATTCTCACAGCACGAGCACAGAAACAAAGCTGAGGCACACACAAGCTTGAAGGGGGAATCCAGCCCCTGAATAAATGGCTATTTGCAGCAAGGAAACAGTGGCAGCACATATTTTATATTCAGTGAGCTGTTCTCCTGAAAAGCAACGTGTCAAATTTTGGAAGTCACATCATAGATCAGGTTTGGAATTCCTCATCCTCACAAGTGACCAAGGAGGGACCATTTACACGAGCAGCTTCACATTTCTCCTGCCAGGCAGCCACCGCAGGCACAAAGCCCTCCAACCTAAAAACACAGGTTGCAATTCTGTGGAGGAGATTTAATAAAAGGCTCCATCTAGGATGGCTGTGGAAGGCATTAATATTTATGCCCAACTGAGAGAGGGCTGCTTGTCATTTAGTACCATGCATCTACTGAACACCTTAATCTCTCTAGTCACTACTGCTCAGCTTTTCTTTAAATTTAGCTGCCTTTCTTGCTGTGACCTATTTTCTAGAGAACATACTCTCAGCTAATGCTGGTAGATCAAATCCAAACTGTCGCTGGGTTTCCTTTGAAGAGATGCATCCTTTGCATTCAAGAGAAACCGTCCTTTTTCCTGCCCCCCCTCGCATTTATTTCTAAGTGGAGCACTAGATCTGATGGGATGCCCAGCGTAATCTGAGAATCAGTTATCCCTATTACCAACAGTATTTCTGGATTACAGCAACAAAAGCTCATTATTTTCCTCAAAGCTGGCTGGGATACCTCCACAAGTAGCTCAATTGCTCTCTTGTCCACCATGCCCAATACACAGCAGATGGGAATAGCTCTGCTGATCTGATTTTTTGATACATTTGTCCCTTATTCTACCTCTGTGGGTTCAGATGCTGCTTTTGAAGCCTTTTAGAGCCTCAAATACATTAACTGAAATGATGAAGCTGAACCCAGTGGAAAGGAAATACCTTTGGAATTCTCCCTACAATCAGCTCAGCACAAGACGTGCTCCGCGCTGCTTCAGCGCCGGGGTTACAGCTCAAAGTCTTTCTACCTTTTAAGATACTGCAAAAGAGCATTTGCCTTCACCACCCAGCAACACCCCTGCCTGTGCAGCACGCATCCCTCTCCCAGTACATATCCTGGGATGACCAGGAGTTCATTTCAGTCCAATGAAGTGTTTTCCTGTCTCTAAGCTGCTTTTGGAAAAGCAGGTGTGAGCTCCTCGGTAACTTGGGTACTTACTGAAAACTCCACCCTGTTTGTAATAATTAAGAGGAGAATAGCACTCATTACAGATCCTAATTAGCACTAGGTTTGGCAGAGGGTTCTGTACCATACGTGTGCGATGTTTAATGAGCACGTGGCAGATGTTAGTTTAACGCACAGCTGGCAGAGGTTCCTCTCCCCGCAGAGCAGGATGGTGAAGGGGAACCAGCCACACACACCACTGGCACCTAAATTGTCCTTTGCAGAAGAGCCCTGAGCTGACCTGCTTTTTATTTCCCCATCACCAACTCCTAAAGGTCCACCCTGATTTTTGTAGGGCTTGCACAGCCCCACATTTTTCCAGGGCTGCTGAGTGTCTCACAAAGGGGAGGGCAAAGCTGCAAGATCTTATTTGGGATAAATGGGATAAAACCCCAGAGCCAGCCAAGTGCTAGTTGACAGAAGCACACATACAATTCCTACTGCATCTCTCAGAGCAGTCCCAATTCTCTCCAAATTTGGTTTGACTAGAGCTGTGCTCTATGCCTGCCAGCAGCACACAAGTGACCACCACAGACAACTCTCAGCTGATGAAGGACACCAATAACTATCAAAAATCCCACCCCATGAAGGGGCTGCTGCCTTGTCAGGAGAGCCTCGTGGCTGGCTGTGGTGGTGGCCGAGCATCAGCAGCACCCAGGCACATGCTCGGCTGGAGCCTGTCCATCACAGCAAGCAGCTCCTTAACTCTTCAGCCCTGGCAGCACTGCAGGAGCACCCCATTAAATATGAATGTCCCATGGTGTGAAGCTGCCACCTGCTATAAATAGCGAGATGTGTTTTAATCACTGCATTGGAATATGGAAGCCTGGAAGTGTCTGACTTGCAGGGTTGAATATTTATTGCTGTTCGTAACATTCTGCTGCTCGCTAAGCTCCCCTAAATGCTCAGTGGATTCTGCCATCAGAAACTCATTTCATCTTTCCTCAAGTCCTGCAGAAGTTGCAAACAGAGACATTTGCAACTTGGGCTTTTTAAGAAAAATATATTTAAAACAACAAAACAGGGCAGCTTTTTTTTCAGCCTATTGAGCCCAAAGGCTCATTTTTACTTGTAGTTAAATGAAGGATTTGTAACAATTAATGAAAATAAAACCAATTAGAATAAACCCTCTAATAGTCTTGCCTAGAACATCAGTATCCCCCAAGAGCTTTTATCAGCATCAAGGAGCTGCAGCTGCACTCACCTTGGAAATTTTGTTGATGTTTATTCAAATAAACCCCCTGTGTTAGAGCTCAACAGCCCTGGAGGGGAAGAAATTGTTCCTCAGCTCCAACCTAAACCTCCCCTTGGGGCAGCTTGAGGCCACTTGCTCTTTTCCTGTCCCTTGTTTCCTGGGAGCAGAGCCCAACCCCCCTGGCTCCAACCTCCTGTCAGGAGCTGTCAGAGCCAGAAGGTCTCCCCTGAGCCTCCTTCTCTCCAGGCTGAACAAGCCCAGGTCCCTCAGCTGCTCCTCACCACCCTTGTGCTCCAGCCCCTTCCCCAGCTCCGTTGCCCTTCTCTGGCCACACTCCAGCCCCTCAGTGTCCTGCTGGGAGTGAGGGGCCCAAAACCCAGGATTTGGGGTGTGGCCTCCCCAGTGCCCAGTCCAGGGGGGTGATCCCTGCCCTGGTCCTTTTTGTGCATAGCCACGACATGCTCTGCACACCTGTCCGTGTCTCCAACGCTGTTCCTGGCTTCAACACCCCCAGTGCTGTACAGAGCTGGTCAGAGCAGCAAGGACCTGCCAAGCAGTGTCAAGTCAAGGAGAGAGCTGTGGCATCAAAACTCCCTATCCTTCCTCCATTTTATTGGGGGGAAGAGTGAAATGGAAGCGTACAACTCTGAATAAGGAGGAGGAAGCATTTTTCATTCTTACACAAGAAAATTGCACAACTTGGTTTAGTAGCACATTTTGTAACATAGCCTGCTTCCTGACCTTTAATACTCAAAGGACTGCAGAAATCAGAGCGCTTTCAGCGAGCTGAAAAGATCTAATGGCAAAGGAGAGCAGCACATTTCACAGCAAGACAAGGGGGTTAAGAGCATCATCTGTTTTTCCAGTTTCACATGGGTTTTTTCCTAGGGTGGAATGGCCATCACTGATACAGCGCACACCTCCCCGTCCCAGATGCACTGGGCTGTGTACTTGCTCTCTGCATATTTCTCACTCACTCCCATCCTCGTAACCATGGAAACCACTTATGGCAAATTCCTTCAAAACACAAAAGCAGGAGGACAGAAAGGAACAAACAGTTTAAGACGGTTGCACACCAAGAACAAGGCAGCACCTGATCTTCACAGCAGCGCCCGATGGCTTGGGGACTACGCAGGGCAGGAGGACACCACAGCTTCTTGATGCTGGGGGTTCAGCTGCTGGGCTGCTCACCTTCCTCGCTGGACAGTAACAACGGGGGGTTTGTCTGGTGCTTTTCAGCATCGCAGCCGCACTCTGAAGCCTTGCACACGTGCAGTGTCAAAGCTTTTCTGAACGCTTGGCAGATCAAAGGACTCTGCACTGAATTTTCACAGCAGCATTTGACAACCTCATGTCACACCTGGGACAGATGCACTTTGAATTTTAACAACAGATTTTTCTCTTCAAAAGTAAAAAAATAAAGGTACTCTCCTGTGTAAAATCATAACAACAAAGAGTCATATCTGAGCAGACCTTGATCCACCCCCTTCAGTTTTCTGCTTCCAACTGTGCCTGTAAATGAGGGAGAGTAAGTACTGCTGGGAAGGCACTTTCACCCTAATACTCCAGCTCTCCCCTGCCTCAGGGGACTCCCTGAGCACGCTGTGGTTTGTCTGGACAGTAAGCCTCAAAGCAGCTCCATTCCAAACCCCTTTCCAAAGCACCCTTTGGTAGGCAGTACAGCCAGCCTCATTCATGCCTCATGAGCAACCACCTCCTGTTTGCACCAAGTCTACCTCCTATCAGCATCCCTTGATGGGACCCCTGTTCTCATGCCAGAAGACACAACAGTCTCTATTCACCCCTCCCATGTCACTCATGATTTTGTAGCTCTCTTAGGTCATCCATACTTGGAAGAGGACAATGTAAAGGTCAACCTACTTCGTTGTTCCTTGAACAAATCATCTCATACCTTCGCTCACATGTATTGCCCTTCTTCAGACTCTCCTGCTGCAATACCTCTTGAGATGAGAGGACTGGAGCTGTGTGGAACAAGCAAACCTTGGAGTCATGCAGTGGCTTTTCATCTCTCTCTTCCCATAAAGTAATAATATCTCATCTTTTTTTCCCCCACTGCTACTGAGCACTAAGCTGTTGGTCTCGTGGAACTATTACAAACCCACAAAAATGAGAGTATCTTATTATAGCGGAGCTATGCAGGGTGAAAATTGCTTTAGAAAAGGGCCTTGCAATAATGGCCTAGGAATATGTGGAAAACCAGGCCTGGAGGCTTGAAACAGTATTTGTGGTTTGTTGTATTTTAAACCAACAAATATAGTTGGTAAAGCTTTAGGAACACAGTAAAGATGAAGAAGGAAAACTGTACCTAAAACCTTCACCTTTTCTCCTCCCCCATTCATATCAGTTGCTCTTAAAATGTAACTCCCTAAACACGTTTGTATACCCACATTCAGATCTATTTACATTTGGCTCAGCTGCCTAAGCCAAATGTTTGTCTTGGGTCAGCTTCCAGCATCACCTCCAAGATTAAGCAGCACAAGTGTGCACAGCGTAAAATGAAACCAAGCGTGGTCATTTCTTCACCTTTAATGTTGAACATGAATCATGCACTTGAGTGTCCCCCCTCAGCTTCCGAAGAGGGAATTCCAAACAGCACCTACCCAGAGCATGGAAAAGGTTACTGACAGAATGATTGCCATGGGGCACAAGAGACCTGCAGATGAGGTGGAATAAGGACTTGGAATCCTGGTCCAAAAGGCTCCCAGATAGGGCTTGAGTATTTCCTACAGAAAATTAGACAACTGATTATAGCCCAAGAAGAGGGCCCTGGGGAACTGTTCTTCATGGCATGTCACAGCCTTTCTCTCGGGTTTTGAAGGTTTAAATTGTTGCACTGGATCTAAAGAGAGAGAAACGGGGCTTACCTTAAATCTGCAAAGTGCTGCATCTCCCCTGGGTGGTTGAGCAGCAGATCCTGCTACGCCCCTGTGCTGCCACTGATGTAGAAGTGGCTTATTTGGGAATAGCTTGGTTATCTGCATCCTGTGCAGGAGCGTACAGAGCAAGACATCTCAAGTCCTGACCCAAGCAGAAACTCAATGCCACCACTCCTTGAAGAGCAGGAACAGCCACGTGTGAAGCTGGCTGTTCCCAGCAGGGGAAGTTATTCCCATGCTCTAGAAAGCTCACTACAGGTTTTCACTGCTCAGAGTAACACTTCTTCCAAACATGTGCCAGATGCAGCTCCTTTAACCAAGAATTCCCCACTCCTTGGTGCTGGGAGTGTCGATGTTTCCAGGCTGTAGCCCTTGCCTTTGGTGCAGTCATAAGCAGCAGGCAGCTATTTTTAGCTCAGCAGCCTGGAGTCCCATTTGATGATGTGTTACTTTGGAGGCTGCTTCTCTGACAGGAATGATAACAGCACCGTGCACGGGGAGCAGGCTAATTAAACATGTTAGGGGAGGCTGCCCAGGGAGAGCATCCAACGGCATATAAAATATGAAAGAGATCCATCTTCCTTCACAGCTATTAATGAATCACCATTTAGATGCCTAATAAACTTGCCCATTAAATGCTAACTGCATTCTGCTTCCCTCATTAACCCAAAGCACTCCACTGGTGTAAAACCTCTTTTTCCTAGGAGGCACTAGAGTGCCTGATACTCCCACATTGGACTAAAACCCTGCATCTGCAATCTCAGAGCCACCTAAAGTAGTAATTCCAGCTTTTCTATGTCTCACGGAGACGCAACTGCTCTGCAACTCTCTTCTGACTCACTGAGCTTTATATTTCTCTGTCCTGTTGGTTGCTTCATAAAAATCCTGTCTGGCACCATAGCTCTGCAGAAAATAACACCCATTTGCCATGTAAGTGTTCAGCTGTGTTACGCCAAAGCCCAGTAAGTTCATCATATATCACTGTAGCACCTGTTACTATATCCCTCAGCTGCCATTCTTGCTCCCACATCACTAACATCTTACAGCCCTCAGCCATGCCTCTCATCACCCATCCTCCACGGCTGCCTTGCCTCTTCCAGCATTTTGCTGGTGGTTAAGCACAAATTTAATCACAAGTCTTCTTAACAGCCTAGAAACTGCAGTTCTGCACATTTCCATCAGGACTGGTCAAATGCCCCCATTGTCTCCCGAGCCTGGGGAGTGAGACTCCAGCCACTTGAACCAGCTCATGGCCAAAACACAGGGTGTTATGATATTTTCTCATCTGCACTTCAGTGCAGGATTAAGGAGAAAGGAGCTCAAAATTGTTCTTTCTCAAAAGCTTATTTACTTGTACATTCAACACCACCACCAGCAACTGTCACTTCAGACACCTCTGGGAAGTGCTGGCCCATAACAGGACAGTTCATGCCCATCTCAGGAAACATTAAACTTGTCAAGAGATTTATCACCATGAACAAAACAAGGGAACTCACCATGAGCAGAGCAGGGTGGTGACAGCAACAGCTCCTATCAGCCAACACGCACACCACAGAGAGCAGCCCAGGAAACCCCCCAACTCAGGAGCAGGACTGAAGGCCCCCATCTCAGGAAGAGTAAAGGTGCTAGAGTGGAGACCTTTAGTAGAGCCCCGGCTGAGAGGGTGTGGGTGGGGTCCCAGGTGAGGGTGCTCAGAGCGATGAAAGCCTCTGGGTGCCCTCAGGGCCCTCACCTGCAGGTTCATCTTTAGTCCTACAAATATGAAGCATGGGCTGTAAGATGCATGGGATGGGGGGGTGGCAATTGAAAGAGGCACTGAACTGCTAAACCCTTGACATTAGCTGTGCTGTGTGGGGTGTTGAAGGAGCAATCAGGATAAATACTGCTGCTGCAAAACGGCTATTTCCAAAAGATTCATCACACTCATTTTATACAGGGGCTCCTGATCAGACACAGACACCTCCTCCTTTCCACAAAACTGACCAGTACTCACAAGGAGAAAGTTCTTTGGTGTGAGGGTGTGGGAGCCTGT